>CM067377.1:219038639-219126139 GCA_034510155.1 Eucriotettix oculatus
GAGAGGGGACGTTTGAAAACGACTTCCTGATGACGTCACGAGGAACGACTGGTGAGTAAAGAACGTTATGGAGGACCCAGAAGTAATTCATATTAAATAGAATTGTGTAACTGTAAAGGAAGCGATCGAGAAAGGTCCATGGATTTGACAACAACCCCTTGCAGGCCTTTCCACTGTGCGGATCAGGGTTCAAATTTAATTCCTGATGACGTCACGAGGAACTATTGGTTGAGTGTAGAACGTTACGGAGGACACTGAAGAAAGTTGCTCCTTGTATTCGTGCTAGAAGAGAATTGTGTGAATGGTAGAGGAAGACCAGGTAAAGCCTCAGCCCCAATGGAAATTAAAAAACGACTTCCTGATGACGTCACGAGGAATTCTTGGTGAATATAGAACGTTACGGAGGACACTGAAGAAAGAAGCTCCTTGTATTAGTGTTAGAAGGGAAGTTGTGAGAATGGGAGAGGAAGACTAGGTAAAGCCTGCGCCCTCTGAATATTTAAAAACTACATCCTGATGACGTCACGAGGAACGACTGGTGCGTAAGGAACGTTATGGAGGACACTGAAGGGAGAAGAAGCTCCTTGTATCAGTAATTTATTAATTTCAACATAATGGATATCGTTTCCTTACAATTCTTTTCTAGTTTTCTTTTCATTTTCCTTCAATTTTTAATTACTGCTGCCCTACTCCTTTAGACGTTATATATAAGCCCCCTTTTCTCGATATTTTATTTCTGTCCTCTGCAAAAATCCCAAGATGGCAAATTTCCAAATCTTCTTCATTTGACTCCCCCCTTAGTAACTACAATATCGTCGTCGTCGGGAAAGCGTAATGGTGTTTATCTCTCCTCCTTGCAGTCCGATGATTCCCTTCCCAACATTCCATTTCGCCTTTCTTCTTTTTCGTTGCCCATTTCGAGTTTATTTCCCTCTTCACTCTTCCCTGTGATGGTAATTTTCCAATATTTGCACGATTAATTTTTCCCATATTTCTCTGTTTTCCCCACATACTACTGCACTCCCTCCATTACCTTGTTTTTTTTCCCTCTGTATTAATTCTCAGGTTGAACCCTTTCTCCAGGCTTCCAAGTCTTCTTCGTTATTTGACTCCTCTCCCCTATAATAACTGCAATATCGTCGTCGTCATCGTCGGGAAAAGCGTAAGGTGTTTTTATTTCTTCTCCTTGCAGTATAATTCCCTTTTCCCCATATTCCGTTTCAGCTTTCACTATCGCATGTTCGATAAATAAGTAAAACAGCATGGGCTGGCGGGCGGGCGACAGAGACTGCTGCATCCTTGGCTTCTCCCTCACGGCTTTCTTTCATGATCCTCTATTCCAATTGCTTCTGCCTGCCTTCTGCTGTGTCCAAGGTTACGTTTAAGCCTACTTTCTCGGTATTTTCCTTCGAGTCTCGGGTATTCTGTCCTGTTTTCTCGTAAGGGGGAGAAGGGATATTGCCCTTACATAAATCAAATTACATCCCCTTACCTAGATGCTTGAATTTTGAACCTCTGTGACCAGAAAGACGACGAAACCTGACTAGGTGGGTGGGTGGGGGTTCCGGACAGATTTGGAGAAGGGGAAAAGAGGAGGGAGGGAACGGGTAAAAAAAAGGGGGGCGAGCAGAAACAGTTTTTCTGGAGGATCAGGTTTTAGTAGGACCCTGGACCGCCAAAAAGGGAATGGAGAAATATTTAATCCTTAGTGAGATAGGAATCAAAGCTGAGCCGGGAGATTTGATTGACGTCGCCGCGGGAGGTCCTGAAGCGTGTTATTACCACCAGCAGCAGGAGCAGCAGGACTATCATCATCATCAACATCATCATCATCATCACCATTATTATTATTATTACTACTCTAATACATTATTAATTTAAATGTAAGCAGCGACTGGGGAAAAAAACCCACCCAGGGAATTAATCAAATATTCTGGTCGAAAAGGACGGACGGACGACGATTACATCAGCGAAGGAAGTCGCCCCGGGAGCAATTAGACTAATCACGCTGACACGGGGGGACGACGACGACGAATAAGATGAAGATGGAGAAGAAGGAGAAAAAAATAATAGGGAAAAATTATTTAATTTGCTCGGAAAGATATTTTCAACTGGAGGCAAGTTGAAGACTAAATGGAAGGAAGGGCAGCTAAAGGGGGGTTATTAATAAATTAAGTTCAACGTTACGCATTAATGCGGACTTAATAGAAAAGTCGGATGACCGCCCAAGAGGCAGAAGCAGAGGCTGAAGCTTCCGCGCGCCGCCGCCGCCCAGGGGGATAATTTATTCATGGATCACTTCGCTGGAGGAGGATGATGACGACGACGGTCAGTGTCGGTCTGCCTGCCTGCCCGGCGGGAGCATCTTGGTCGTTCCCTTTTCAGTTACACACTTGCGTTTAATATTTATTACTTCATAGTGTCCTCCGTAACGTTCTTTACTCACCAGTTGTTCCTCGTGACGTCATCAGGAAATTAAGTTTTGACCAGTTGGGTAGCCTGCGAGGGGGTTGTTACCCTGGTTGGTCTCTTCCTCTGTACACTTCCCTTCTAACACTAATCCAACGAGCCTCTTACTTTAGTGTCCTCCATAACGTTCTATACTCACCATATGTTCCTTGTGACGTCATCAGGATTAATTTTGAACCCTCCACTGAGCCGTGATATAACCTTGCGAGACTTGTCAGCTTTTTCCCCTGTTCCATTACAAACTTCGCTCTATTATTAACTCAACGAGTCTCTTTCTTCAGTGTCCTCCAGTAACGTTCTATACTCACCAGTTGTTCCTCGTGACGTCATCAGGAAGTCGTTCATAAAACGTCTAGAGGGCGCGGGCTTCACCTATCCTTCCTCTACCATTCTCACAATTTCCCTCCTTACTCTAATACAAGGAGCCTCTTTCTTCAGTGTGTCCTCCAGTAACGTTCTACACACTCAGCAATCGTTCCTCGTGACGTCATCAGGATGTATTTTTAAAATGTCCATAGGGCGCAGGACATACCTGGCTTTCCTCTGCCGTTCTCACACATCCCATCTAACATTAACACTACGAGCCTCTTTCAACAGAGTTCCCGTGACGTCATCAGGAAATTAATTTTTGACTTGTTGGGTATCCTGCGAGGGGTTTGTTTTCTGGTTGGTCTCGTCCTCTGTACATCTCCCTCCTAACACTCATCCAACGAGCCTCTTTTCCTTCAGTGTCCTCCAGTAACGTTCTATACTCACCCAATCGTTCCTCGTGACGTCATCAGGAAGTCTTTTTCAAACGTCCAGTGGACTTGGCTTTACCTGATCTTCCTCTGCCATTCTGAAACTTCCCTTCTAACACTAATACAATGAGCCTAGTTTTTTTCAGGGTGCTCCATAACGTTCTACTTTATACCAGTCGTTCCTCGTGACGTCATCAGGAATTTTTTTTTTGACCAGTTGGGTTTCCCTTGCCCGGGGGTTGTTACCCTGGTAGGTCTCTTCCTCTGTACAGTTCCCTACAACACAGTAATCCAACGAGCCTAGTTTCTTCAGTGTCCTCCATAACGTTCTATACTCACCGAGTGGTTCCTCGTGACGTCATCAGGAAGTCGTTTTTAACACGTCCAGAGGGGCGGAGTTTTACCTGGTTTTCCTATGTTATTTTCACACTTTTCTTATAAGACTAATCTAACGAGCCTCTTTCTTCATTGTCCTCCAGTAACGTTCTATATTAACTAATCGTTCCTCGTGACGTCATCAGTAATTAATTTTAGAAAAATCTCCCGATCAGTGGAGAAGCCTGCAAGGCGCTGTTGCCAAATCCGTAGCCCTTCTCGATCGCTTCCTTTACAGTTACACGATTCCATTTAATAAGAATTACTTCAAGGTCCTCCTTAACGTTCTATACTCACCAGTCATTCCTCGTGACGTCATCAGGAAATCTTTATCAACCAACCAGAGGGCGTTTTTTTACCTTGCCGTCCTCTACCGTTCTCACACTTCCCTTCTAACTATAATACAAGGAGTCTCTTTTGCTTCAGGGTCCTCTATAACGTTCTATACTCACCAGTCGTTCCTCGTAACGTCATCTGGTAATTAATTTTTGACCACTTGGGTAGCCTGCAGGGTGTTGTTACCTTGTTTGTCTTCCTCTACCATTGAGAGACTTCCATTTAATATTAATTCAACGAGCCTCGTTCTTCAGTGTCCTCCATAACGTTGTATACTCATCAATCGTTCATCGTGACGTCAGCAGGAAGTCGTTTTAAATCTTCCACAGGTTGCAGCTTTACTTTGTCTACTTTCTCTACTATTCTCACTCTTCTCTTCTAACACTAATACAAGGATCTTCTTTTTCCTTCATAGTGTCCTCCATAACGTTCTATACTCATCAATCGTTCATCGTGACGTCATCAAGAACCCTCAGCCAGGTTTTTTTTATATTTTCACCCTCCCCCTCCCAACGCTACAATAGTGTGTGTTGTGTTCATTTCTAGATATGGGATCATCCCCAGCAGCCTTCTTGTTGTTACGTCACAGCCCTAACCCTCCCCTTCCACCCCCTTTATTCTTCTAAAATTGTGTCCCCTGACTCAGCCCCTGATTGTTTTTTCTCTCTCTCTCGTCCTTTTTCTCTCTCAAGACCTTCCCTGTGAAGCAGCAGCAGCAGCAGCGCCCTCCTTTACCTCACTGCCTCACCTCATCATCCCCCCAAAAATTTAACTCTCTACTAATCGTGACCTTTCCCTCTCACCCTCCCAAGATATTTACAGTTATTTTGATTCTGTTATCAACTTCTTCGTCTCCTCCCTCTTCCATTTTATATATATATATATATTTTTTCCCTCTTTTTTTTCTCTTTTTGTATAAAAAATCGCCTTTCCCTTTTACTCTTCGTTGCACATTTATTTTGCATTTTTTTTTAAATTTTCTAACTGACCATTGGTAAACCCTTTTTTTTTCTTTCCCAAAATCAAGTCAGTCTGTCTACTGCAAGAAGAATCTTTTTGTGTTTCATCCTCCTCTTCAACCTTTTTACTATATTCCTTCCCCCCTCTTCCCCCATATACAACCATCATCGGCTCCATAAAAAAAGAACAAGTGTTTCCTCTGTGATTTTATATACCGATTTTTTTTTAATGGGGAACATGATCACACTTCTCCCTTTTCCCTTTCCCTAAATTTAAATAAGGGCCAAAAAAACAGACATAAAAAATTAGGGAAACATAACAACAAACTATAATAAGAAGATTGTTAATCAGTTTAAAGTGAAGATGCTCCGGAAACGGAACCGAAACAACGCGTGTGTGTAGTTGTTGTTGTTAAAAAAAATTGTTGGTTTGTTAAGTTTTCCCTGTTTTATATATATTTTTTTTATCTTTTCGGGTTTATTTTCCGTTTTATTTATCCTCCTTTTATTTATTGTTAAGTTTTCCCTATTATAATTTTTTTTTCTTTTCGGGTTTATTTTCCGTCCTATTTTTCCTCTTTTTATTTATTGTTAAGTTTTCCCTATTATAATTTTTTTTCTTTTCGGGTTTATTTTCCGTTTTATTTTTCCTCCTTTTATTTATTGTTAAGTTTTCCCTATTATAATTTTTTTTCTTTTCGGGTTTATTTTCCGTCCTATTTTTCCTCCTTTTATTTATTGTTAATTTTCCTATTATAATTTTTTTTTTCTTTTCGGGTTTATTTTCCGTCCTATTTTTCCTCCTTTTATTTATTGTTAAGTTTTCCCTATTATAATTTTTTTTTCTTTTCGGGTTTATTTTCCGTCCTATTTTTCCTCCTTTTATTTATTGTTAAGTTTTCCCTATTATAATTTTTTTTTCTTTTCGGGTTTATTTTCCGTCCTATTTTTCCTCCTTTTATTTATTGTTAAGTTTTCCCTATTATAATTTTTTTTCTTTTCGGGTTTATTTTCCGTCCTATTTTTCCTCCTTTTATTTATTGTTAAGTTTTCCCTATTATAATTTTTTTTTCTTTTCGGGTTTATTTTCCGTTTTATTTTTCCTCCTTTTATTTATTGTTAAGTTTTCCCTATTATAATTTTTTTTTCTTTTCGGGTTTATTTTCCGTTTTATTTTTCCTCCTTTTATTTATTGTTAAGTTTTCCCTATTATAATTTTTTTTTCTTTTCGGGTTTATTTTCCGTCCTATTTTTCCTCCTTTTATTTATTGTTAAGTTTTCCCTATTATAATTTTTTTTTCTTTTCGGGTTTATTTTCCGTCCTATTTTTCCTCCTTTTATTTATTGTTAAGTTTTCCCTATTATAATTTTTTTTTCTTTTCGGGTTTATTTTCCGTTTTATTTTTCCTCCTTTTATTTATTGTTAAGTTTTCCCTATTATAATTTTTTTTCTTTTCGGGTTTATTTTCCGTTTTATTTTTCCTCCTTTTATTTATTGTTAAGTTTTCCCTATTATAATTTTTTTTTCTTTTCGGGTTTATTTTCCGTCCTATTTTTCCTCCTTTTATTTATTGTTATTAATTTTTTTTACACCTTTACGTATTATTTTTGAGGAATATATGTATTTAGTTATTCTTCTCGTAAGCTACACGGATATACATATATATATATATAGCCTTGTTCTACCTCCTCGATAGAGGATTAATGGAGCCGTGGAAAGTAACTGTGTTCCATCCAGGTGCGAGGGAAGGAGGAGGAAGGAGGAAGGATAAGCTGCTCCGTAAATATGGAGGACAATGAGGCGACGAGGAGGAACGGGTTCGGGTTTAATTACTTTTCTCTCTCTCTTTATTTCTTTCTTTGCAGAAGTTTTCTTGGAGGTGGGAAGAACAAGGCGATTCACACAGACAAGCATATGCAGTGGAGCGGAGAGAAAGGAGGGAGGGAGAGAGAGAGAGAGAGAGAAAGTCCCGCCGACAGGTAACTCACAGCTGTTACGAGTCAACGAGCACACACACACACACACACACAAGGGGGGAAATAAATAAAAAAAAAGGAACACAGGAGGAGGGAAAACAGAACCGGACGGGAATAAAACGGAGAATACAAACAGGTTGTTATTAAATTAGAGAGAGAAAAAGAGAGAGAGAGAGAGAGAGAGAGAGAGAGAACAATGTTCTGATTTACAACTCGGCTCGACTGTGCTCGGGAGACGTAAAATATCTCTCTCTCTCTCTCTCTCTCTCTCTCTCTCTGTATGTGTGTGTGTGTGTGTGTGAGTTACAGATTGAGGCGGGGATATGCAAAGAGAGTCGGAGAGAGAGAGAGAGAATAAAGCATTCCTAATGTACTCGATCTGAAAAAGAGAGAAAGAAAGAGAGAGAGAGAGAGAAGAGTAGGAGAGAGAATAAAGTATTCTTAATGAATACGCTCTGAGAAAGAGAAAGAGAGACAAGGAAAGATAGAGAGAATGAAGCACTCCCAATAAACTACTACCTGTGTGTATGTGTGTGTGAGAGACAGAGAATAAAGCATTCTTAATGTAATCGCCCTGAGATAGAGATAGAAAGAGAGAGAGAGAGAGAGAGAGAGAGAGAGAAAGTGAGAGAAAGAGACAAGGAGAGTTTTTTTTTTGGGGGGTGGTTAACATGAGGCTACATGAGGGTGAGAGATCCTTAAAAAGGCAACTCCCCTTTAAGAGCATAGGAAGGGAATTGAAAAGGGGGGATAAAGGAATAAAGGATTCTAAATGTACTCGCTTTCAGAAAATGAGACAGAGAGAGAGAGAGAGAGAGAGAAAAGGAGAGAGAAAGAGAAAAGGAGAGAGAATAAAGCATTCTTAATGTACTCGCTCTAAGAGAGAGAGAGAGAGAGAGAAGGAGAGAGAATGAGGAATACTTAATAAACTAAATCTGAGAAAGAGAAAGAGAGAGACGGAGAGAGAGAGCAATAGAGAGACAGAGAAGGAGAGAGAGAATAAAGCATTCTTAATGTACTCGGTCTGAGATACAGATAGAAAGAGAGAGAGAGAGAAGGAGAGAGAATGAGGAATACTTAATAAACTCGCCCTGAGAAAGAAAAGAGAAAGAGAGAGACAGGGAGGAGACAAAAGGAAAGATTCAATAAAGTAATCGTAATGTTCTCACTCTCTCTCTCTCTCTCTGTGTGTGTGTGTGAGAGAGAGAGAGAGAGAGAGACAGAGAAGGAGAGAGAATGAAGAATTCTTAATAAACTAGCTCTGAGAAAGAGAAAGAGAGAGACGGAGAAATAGAAATAGAGAGAGAGAATAAAGGATTCCTTATTTACTCGCTCTGAGACACACACACAGAGAGAGAGAGAGAGAGAGAGAGAGAGAGAGAGAGAGAGAGAGAGGGAGAGATTGAGATCGAATGAGGAATTCTTGAGAAACTAGCTCAGAGAAAGAGATAGGGAGAGGCGGAGAGAGAGAAAAGGAGAGAGAGTAAAAAGCATTCCTAATCTACTCACTCTAAGAAAGAGAGAGAGAGACAGAGGAGAGAGAGAGAAAAGAAAGAGAAAAGGAGAGAAAATAAAGCATTTGTAATGTACTCGATGTGAGAAACAGAAAGAAAGAAAGAAAGAAAGAGAGAGAGATAAGGATTCGTTACGTACTCGCCCTTAGAGAGAAAGAGAGAGAGAGAGAATGAGAGAGGGGAAAAGAGAGAGAGAAGGAGAGAGAGAATAAAGGACTCCTAATATACTCGATCTGATAGAGAGAGAGAGAGAGAGAGAGAGAGAGAGAGAGAGAGAATAAAGTATTTTTAATGTATACGCTCTGCAAGAGAGAGAGAGAGACAAGGATAGAGAATTAAGGATTCCTTATTTACACAGATAGAGAGAGAGAGAGAGAGAGAGAGAGAGAGACAGAGAGAGAGAGAGACGGAGTGAGACAGAGATAGAGAGAATAAAGCATTCTTAATGTTCCCGCTCTGAGAGAGAGAAAGAAAGAGAAGGAGAGAGAATGAGGAATTCTTAATTTACTCGCTGTGTGTGTGATGGAGAGACGGAGAGAGAGTAAAGCATTCTTAATATACTCGGTCTGAGAAAGAGAGAGAGAGAAAAGGAGACAGAATAAAGCATTCTTATAATACCCGCTCTCTGAGAGAGAGAGAGAGAGAGAGAGAGAGAGAGAGTATTTATGACGTCGTAAGTCCCGTGTTAAGGTAGGATATACTCCCTTTCCCCTCCCTTCCCTCCTTAAGGACCTCGTCGTCCTCCATTCAGTTCACGAATATAATTGTTCAAACAGACAAGGGATCCTATCCTCCGCGCACTCTCCATAGTGACTAAAGTCTCCTCCGCGTAGTAAAGTAGCCAAGGTCCATCACTATTGCTTACATAATAAACACCTTGTGACGTCATGAACTACGTCACGTCACGGCACGTCACTTCGTAAATGTCCCCCGCTCCTGTTACACGTTGCTGTTGTTGTTTCTGTAGTCCTTATCCAATCACTCATCATGTTCCATCCTCAGCCTCACCTTTTTCCTGTTCACCTTCCCCCCCCCTTTTATATACCGCAATTATTATTAATCCATCCCTTCAAAGTTCTCCATAATATTTTTTTTTTCGTTTATTTTCTCTTATTCCTGGGTCAGTGATTCTATCCACCTTCGTCTCATCCTCCTACAGCACCACGTTGTTGCGCCCATTTGCCGCATTTCCTTACGAACAGAAGGGAAGTTAAGAGACACAGAACATATAGAATATGTATAAATGGTTAAGGACTACAGAATACAGGTATATTGTAGTGTTATTAGGGGTGGGGGGAAGTCAGTAGAAGACTTGGAAAATTTCACCGCCACTTTCCTACATACATTCCCCCGGTTTTTATAAATTCCTCTCGGGATTTCCTCCAAACGGGGCAAAGATTTTTAACAGTGACGTTTCGATGTCTTGCTCTTGTCATCATCTTTCATTCACTGTTAAAATCTTTGACCCGGTTGGTTCGGATGAAACCCCGAGAGGAATTTATACACGCCATTCACCGGGGAAACACCTCGTACTTTAATATTTCCCGTTTTGTATTTAGAACCGCCCTACAACATGACATATTTCACTCAGTTTTTTTTTACCTTTTCTCACGATTATTTCCGTTTAAGGATGTTTTCAAATAGGTAAAGATTGTTTTAACCATGACGTATTGTAAATTTTGAAAGGGGGCCGGAAAATTTACGTGATATTAGAAGAGGATCTGAGGTCCTGTTCCCATCTCCTTTTTGTTGTTAATTTTGTGAAATCTGGCTAAAGGATTCTGAAGTAACCTCGAAGTTAACCACCGGAGGAAATTTTCGCCGTCACTTTCCCTATATATTTAATTTCCTCTACCACGGGTTTTATTTAGAACCGCCCTACAACATGACATATTTCACTCAGTTTTTTTACCTTTTATCACAACTGTTTCCTTTAAGGATGAATAAAATAGGTAAAGATTGTTTTAAAGATGACGTATTGTAAATTTCGAAGATCTGAGGTCATGTTCCGCCCTCCTTTTTTTCTTTGTTAATTTTGTGTATTTATAATTGTGAAATCTGGCTAAAGGATTCTGAAGTAACAACGAAGTTAGCCACCGGTGGAAAATTTTCGCCGTCACTTTCCCTATATATATTTATTTCCCCTCCTCCCCGCCCGGTTTTATTTAGAACCGCCCTACAACATGACATATTTCACTCAATTTTTTTTATCGTTTCTCACGATTATTTCCGTTTAAGGATGTATCAAATAGGTAAAGATTGTTTTAACCATGACGTATTGTAAATTTTGAAGAGGGACGCGGACAATTTACGTGATATTAGAAGAGGATCTGAGGTCCTGTTCCCCCCTTCTTTTTTGTTAATTTTGTGAAATATGGATAAAGGATTCTGAAGTAACCTCGAAGTTAGCCGCGGGGGGGAAAATTTTCGCCGTCACTTTCCCTATATATTAATCCCCTCCGGTTTTATTTAGAACCGCCCTACAACATGACATATTTCACTCATTTTTTTACCTTTTCTCACGATTATTTCCCTTTAAGGATGTATCAAATAGGTAAAGATTGTTTTAACCATGACGTATTGTAAATTTTGAAGGACAATTTACGTGATATTAGAAGAGGATCTGAGGTCCTGTTCCCCCCTTCCTTTTTTGTTGTTAATTTTGTGTATTTATAATTGTGAAATCTGGCTAAAGGATTCTGAATTAACCTCGAAGTTAGCCACCGGGTGGAAAATTTTCGCCGTCCTTTCCCTATATATATTTATTGCCCCCATCCCCGCCCGGTTTTATTTAGAACCGCCCTACAACATGACATATTTCACTCTGTAATTTTTACCTCTGTAATTTTTTGTATTTATAAATGTGAAATCTGGCTAAAGGATTCCAGGATCCAAGACGATGATGATGATGATGATGATGTGAGGCGGGGGATGAAGTAGTTTTTTTTTCTCCAGGGAAAGACGACCCTGCTGGAGGTTGGTTATAAATCACCCCTCACACCCCCCGCGTTTCCAGGTAGAGGCTTGCGGAAGTTCCTGGAACAGCTGCTGCTGCTGGAGCAGTAAAGAGGAGAGAAGAGAGAGAGAGAGGTTTTTGGGAGCGCCTCCAGTTCACGACGGGCAACTTTAATTGCTGGAAAGGATCCAGGAGAAGCGGTGAAGGAGGGAGAGGGACGGAGAGGAAATGATGTTTATGCGCTTCTGAGATTGCAATAATGGCTCGAGCGAGCGCGCGCTTGCACTGTTTCAACTTTATAGCCGCGTTGCAACATGCAAGGAAAGGAAGGGGAATGGCGGGAAAGGAGGAGGAAGGAGGAGGAGGGGGAGAGGAAGGAGTGGAGACCCACCACAAATACCGCCAATTAGAGAGGATCTGCCTCGATGTCGATGGAACAGTTTTCTCGGCGACTCCATGTGATTTACAGAGTCATGGAGGAGGAGAAGGAAGAGGAGAGAGGAGGAAGGGAGAAAAGGAGTACTCAATCCCTCGCCACCGTCGTCATCGTCACCGTCAACGTCAATCAATCCCTGATCCTGTCGCCCCTGGAGAAAGCGACGGCCATCTTTATCAGGGTTGACTTTTCAAGGATCCTTTTTTTTAAAAAAAAATAAAAATAAAACGCTTCCTTTATCCCCCCCACTATTCCATTATTCTTTCGCCCTCCTGAGTCCTCTTCATCATCTTTCCCCCCCCTCCTCCACCCCCTCTCCTCTCCTCTCCCTCTCCCCCGAAAAAAAATTATTGTTCTCATTTCGTCCTCAAGGAATCAAAAACGTCTTGCAGGCAGGCTGAAGATGACGACAGAGCCGCTTGGTCGTCGAAAACGTTTTTCACCAAATCTGCATCACCAACGGGTGGGTGGAAGGTGGGGGTGTGTGTGTGTGTGGTGGGGGGAAAAGCCCCTTCAGCTCACTTATTTAATTATTTACCTATATCATCGCTCGTCATGATGATTGATGTTGTTTTTCCCCCCCTTTTCCCTCCCTTTTCCCCCCTCCCCCTCTCTCCATTTCCCCCCCCCACAGCCTCAATGGCGTGGTGTTTACCTGTTCAGTAGATGCGGATGATAAGAGGGAAGAGGGAGGGGGGAAGGAGAGAGAGAGAGAGTGGAAGATCCGCCTTTAAGAGATGGCATTCGGTGCTGTGAAACGAGAGGACCTTAAAGGGCCCGGGTGTCAAAAATCTCCATGAAGGTAGATGATAAGAGTATATCAGAGAGGTGAGAACACGGAAAAATTAGGCATATTGGAACAAGGCGTTGAAGAGATTTTGGGAGAGAGAGAGAGAGAGAGAGAGAGAGAGAGAGAGAGAGGGAGCGGTGCACTGAAGTCATCGGACAGGGCTTCACGTAAAAAAAAAGGTGGTGAAGACGGTCTGAATGAGGATGTTGGGTCGAAGGAGGAAGAAGGGAGAAGAGGGAAGGTCGGACGGAAGGTCTTACGGACGGTGATGGGACAGTTTGTTACCAGGGGGGAACAGCCAGAATAAGACTCGGAAGCCGTAATAAAAAAGGGGACGAATGTGGTCCTGGAGAAAAGAGTTCAATAAATAAAGGGGGGGAAAGCAGTGGAATAACAAAAAAAAAAGGAAAAGTTGTTAGATCACGAAGGGATGTTTCGTTTCGAAGGAAGTCGAGGAATTCTGCTTCTCGGGAAGAAGAAGAAGAAGAAGAAAAAGAAACAGAGTGTAGTATGGCACAGGTAAGTGTCTATATCAGGAAATGTTGGTACGGAGTCAGGGGTTATACATGGGGTTTGTTGGGTTGCGAAACTTGGAGGGCGGAAAGTTGCGGAAAAGGAGGGGTGGAGGTGGTGGGGGGTGGGGGGAGGAGGCGGGGTTGGGGGCTGAGGAAGATATTAGAAGGAACCTTCTGTGAGGTGATCACTACAAAAAAATAATTATTATTTTTTTTTGCACAAAAAATGGAAGGGAATGGTACGGAAATGACGGATGAAGGAGAAGCAAGGAAAAGGCTAGCGCACAGAGGTATTGCGTCTCTCTTACATGTGTTGAGGATTATACAGGGATAATTTTGGCAACCCTGTGGCTTTAGCGCGACGTTTCGACGACAGTTTAGAAGGACAGTAAAGGACAATTAAGGACTGAGGGACTTTTCTTCCCGAGGATGGAATGGAATGAGAGTGAAACGTTTCAGGAGATTGATGACGTGTCGCTGTAGGGCCTGGCTGCTCTCTCTTGCCTCATCTTCCCAAGCTCCTGGTCCTCCCTTTTTCCAGCGTTTTGAGCGTCGGCCCACACACAAGTCGCTGATTGAAAAATTACGTTCCTCCTCCTTCCCTCACTCACTCTCTCTCTCTCTCTGTCCTTTCCGTCCTAATAATTGCCCCCTCCTCCTCCCTCTCTTCTCTCTTTCCCCTGAGGCAGTACACGTCCTCCTCCTCCTACCTGTCTTGCTCCAGCAGCAGCTTAGTCCTCTTCATCTATTCCTTGTGGCTACCACCAAAGGTTTTTTTTTCTCCTTCCGTCTTCTTCAAGTCTTTAATCGAGTTCAACGTCAAATTAACTTCTAATCGTCGACTTGGGTAACGTAATAATAACAGGGGGTTTGCTGTGAGAGGAGAGGAGGAGAGACACTCACAAAATTCTCTCTCTTTTTTCCTCGGTCTCTTTCCTCATTTACCAGCCGCTCCGTACGTCTCCGTCTTTCTCTCTCTCTCTCTCACTTTTTTAATCATGGAAACTCTCTCATTCGCAGTCGTGTTTTGTAAAAAAAAATCATAGAGGAAAAGCAATTATTCCGCGTCTTTCTCTGTCTCTATCTTTCTCTATCTCTATTTATCTTTATCTCTATCTCTCTCTATCTCTCTATTTATCTTTATCTGTCTCTCTATCTCTCTCTATCTCTCTCTCTATCTCTCTATCTCTATCTCTCTCTAACTCTATCTCTCTCTATCTCTCTATCTCTCTCTAATTTATCTCTATCTGTCTCTCCATCTCTCTCTCTCTCTCTCTGTATCTCTAACTCTATCTCTCTCTTTCTCTATCTATCTCTAATTATCTTTATCTGTCTTTCTCTATATCTCTATCTCTCTCTATCTCTCTATTTATCTTTATCTGTCTCTCTATCTCTCTCTATCTCTCTCTCTATCTCTCTAACTCTATCTCTCTCTAACTCTATCTCTTTCTATCTCTCTCTATGTTTCTATCTCTATCTATATCTATCTCTATTTATCTTTATCTGTCTCTCTCTCTATGTCTATTTATCTTTATCTGTCCCTCTATCTCTCTCTATCTCTCTCTATCTCTCTCTATCTCTCTCTATCTATCTCTATCTCTATCTCTCTCTGTATCTCTCTCTATCTCTATTTGTCTCTATCTGTCTCTCTCTCCCTCTCTCTATCTGTATCTCTCTTTATCTCTCTCTATCTCTGTATCTCTCTCTATCTCTCTCTCTCTCTTATATAATCATGGAAACTCTCTCTATTCCAATTCGAGTTTCGTAAAGGAAAGAGGAGAAGAAATTATTCCGCGTCTCTCTCTCTCTCTCTCTCTCTCTCTCTCTCTCTCTATATATATATATATATATATATATATATGTCTCTCTCTCTTTCTCATATATCTTTATAACCATGGAAACTCTCTCAATTCCAATTCGCGCTTCGTAAAAAAATAGAGGAGAAGTAATTATTCCTCGCCTCTCTCTCTCTCTCTCTGTGGCTTATTAGGTTCTGGGACGTGACGTATCTCGTCACCGCGTGGACTGGAATGTCAGGTTTTGCTCCTACTACTCGTGGGAGGTCTCGCCACAATTAAACGACACTGGACTTGCTCCAGCAAAAAACAACAACAAAAAAACATGGACATGTTTTCGATTTGGAACTTAAAAAAATTTCCCATTACTGCTCTCTCTCTCTCTCCCTCTGTTGAGGGTACGGGATCATCTGGCGGCGGTTCTCCTTAACCATTGACCTGCTGGACCATTCATAGTCATATTCGTCTCCTCCCTTTCGTCCGCCATTCTTTCTCCAGGATCACCCTCATGTAGCCTGTTACTCAAAAATAAAAAATAAAAATATATATATATATGTGGTAGGGTAAAGTAGGGTGGAAGAGGAACCGTAACTTGTATTTGCCAATATTCAGCAATACGTCACTACCAGGGGAGATCAACTCTCTTTTCTCTTCCCTTTCCACTTTGCCTTCTCAACGTCTCCAACAACAGTCACTCGCCCTCTCTTCCTTATTTTTCCAGCTTCTCGCCTCCTCCCACCCAAAACTCGTACATCCCCTTTCCTTTCTACGCTCTTACCACGTGATGTTTCTTTCGCCGATCCTAGTGAGAACTTCGTCCAGCGCGGGAAAATTTTCCATGACACAGAGAAACAAAAAAAAAACAAAACCACGGAAGTCTTGTCCAGAGAGTCATGTTAAAAAGGTGGAGGGGGAGGAAATTAGGCATAGTGGAACAAGGAGTTGAAGAGATTTTGGGAGAGAGAGGGAGTGAGAGGGAGAGAGAGATGCACTGAAGTGGAGCCGTTTTTTTAAACATCTTTACGGAAAAAGGAAAAAACACGGAAATCTTGTCCAGAGAGCCATATTAAAAAGGATGGGGAAAAATTAGGCATAGTGGAACAAGGCGTTGAAGAGATTTGGAGAGAGAGACGTTGAGACTTTGGAGAGGCGGAGAGAGAGATGCATTGAAGTAGAGCCTTTGTGAACATCTTCATGTAAAAAGGAAAAAAAACTACGGAAGTCTTGTCCAGAGAGTCATATTAAAAAGTGTTAGGTGGGGAAAATTAGGCATAGTTGAACAAGGCGTTGAAGAGATTTTGGGAGAGAGAGAGAGAGATGCACCGAAGTAGAGCCTTTTTGTGAACATCTTCATGTAAAAAGGAAAAAAAACTACGGAAGTCTTGTCCAGAGAGTCATATTAAAAAGTGTTAGGTGGGGAAAATTAGGCATAGTTGAACAAGGCGTTGAAGAGATTTTGGGAGAGAGAGAGAGAGATGCACCGAAGTAGAGCCTTTTTGTGAACATCTTCATGTAAAAAGGAAAAAAAAACTACGGAAGTCTTGTCCAGAGAGTCATATTAAAAAGTGTTAGGTGGGGAAAATTAGGCATAGTTGAACAAGGCGTTGAAGAGATTTTGGGAGAGAGAAAGAGAGAGATGCACAGAAGTGGAGCCTTTTTTTGTGAACATCTTCACGTAAAAAGGAAAAAAAACCCACGGAAGTCTTGTCCAGAGAGTCATATTAAAAAGCGAGGGAAAATTAGGCATAGTGAAACAAGGCGTTGAAGAGATTTTGGGAGAGAGAAAGAGAGAGATGCACAGAAGTGGAGCCTTTTTTTGTGAACATCTTCACGTAAAAAGGAAAAAAACTACGGAAGTCTTGTCCAGAGAGTCATATTAAAAAGTGTTGGGTGGGGAAAATTAGGCATAGTTGAACAAGGCGTTGAAGAGATTTTGGGAGAGAGAGAGAGAGAGAGATGCACCGAAGTAGAGCCTTTTTGTAAACATCTTCATGTAAAAAGGAAAAAAAACCACGGAAGTCTTGTCCAGAGAGTCATATTAAAAAGTGTGGGAAAATTAGGCATAGTGGAACAAGGCGTTGAAGAGATTTGGAGAGAGAGAGAGAGAGAGATGCACCGAAGTAGAGCCTTTTTGTGAACATCTTCATGTAAAATGGAAAAAAAACACGGAAGTCTTGTCCAGAGAGCCATATTAAAAAGTGGGAAAAATTAGGCATAGTGGAACAAGGCGTTGAAGAGATTTGGGAGAGAGAGAGAGAGAGAGAGATGCACTGAAGCGTAGCCTTTTTTTGTGAACATCTTCACGAAAAGGAAAAACCACGGAACTCTTGTCCAGAGAGTCATATTAAAAAGCGGGAAAGTTAGGCATAGTGGAACAAGGCGTTGAAGAGATTTTGGGAGAGAGAGAGAGAGAATGGTGCACTGAAGTGGAGCCTTTTTTTGAACATCTTCACGTAAAAAAAAGGAAAAAACCACGGAAGTCTTGTCCAGAGAGTCATATTAAAAAGGACGGAAAATAGGCATAGTGGAACAAGGCGTTGAAGAGATTTGGGAGAGAGAGAGAGAGGTGCACTGAAGTGGAGCCTCTTTGTAAACATCTTCACGTAAAAAGGAGAAAAACCGCGGAAGTATTGTCCAGAGAGTCATATTAAAAAGTGGTAGGTGGGGGAAATTAGGCATAGTGGAAGAAGGCGTTGAAGAGATTTTGGGAGAGAGAGAGAGAGAGAGAGATGCACCGAAGTAGAGCCTTTTTTTGAACATCTTCATGTAAAAAGGAAAAAAAAAACAACGGAAGTCTTGTCCAGAGAGTCATATTAAAAAGTGTTAGGTGGGGAAAATTAGGCATAGTTGAACAAGGCGTTGAAGAGATTTTGGGAGAGAGAGAGAGAGAGATGCACTGAAGTGGAGCCTTTTTTTGTGAACATTCTCACGTAAAAAGGAAAAACACCACGGAAGTCTTGTCCAGAGAGTCATATTAAAAAGGGGGAAGAAAAGAAGAGGGACGAATCGTTTCCTTTAATTTAAAGCGGAGGCAGGAGGAGGAGGTGTAAAGAACGCGCTGGAGTCTCCATGAGAGAGAGAGAGAGACAGAGGGCTCTGACGTTCTCATAAATGCTGAAGATGACGCGGGTTGTGAACCTGCGCTGAACATCGTTTCGCCCACCACAACCAGCACCAGCTGATGACCCCATGAAGGGAGGCAACAGACAGGCGGATGACCCTCATTGGTGGGTGATTTACGGCCTCCACCGGCGGCGGCGCAGACTTCATCCTCTGCCCCCCCTCCTACTCTTCACCCCACTTCCCCCCTCCCCCTCCCCTCACCCGCCTTCACTCTTTACCTGCGACACGCATGAACACAGTTCCCAACTTGTTAAGTACACGGTGACAGGGGGGAAGAGAGGGGGGGAAGAGGGAGGGGAGGGAGGGAGAAATTTACGTCCCTGTTCCTCTGGACTCGGGGGAATATTAAACCCATAACCTCAACCTTCGGCCTCGATCGAGTCGGGAGAAATCGGTCTCACACACACACACACACTCACTCTCTGTCACTTGTGGTGACGTCATCATCCCTTCTGTGTTAAAAAACTTTAGGGGAATTTTGTTTCTCTTCAAATTTAGGCCCTACGGTTTAATACAGTGAATCTGTTTTTTTTTTATCATGTACGGAGTTCGTTTAGAGTTTTTTTCTTTTTTCAATGGTTCTATATTTTTTTCTTGTTCTCCTCTTTCCTTCGTTTATGACGTGTGGCTTTTTTCCTGCTGCTTTCTCTCTCTTTCGCGGCTGAACCTTCTTTGAGATTGGACGTAAAATATAGTGAATTTTTATTTTGTACGGTTCTGTACTAAAGAATTGTTTCCTTTTTTCAAATATAAAATTTTTTCTATCCCTTTTCCTTTTTTTTGCGACGCGTGGCTGTGCTGATCCCTCACGGATGAACTGTTCATCGGACAGAAAAAAAAATTGTAGGGTATAAAAATTTAAGGTAATTTTGTTCTCTTCAATTTTAGTCCTGTGATGAACATTTCACGGTATTCCAAGAGTTTATCTCTTCTACAGTTTAATACAACAAATCTTTTTTTTTCATGTACTGAGTAGTTGGTTTAGAGTTTTTTTTTCTTTTCAATTGGCTATTTTTTTCCCTTTTCTCCTCTTTCCTTCGTTTATGACGTGTGGCTTTTCCTGCTGCTTTCTCTCTCTCTCGCGGCTGAACCTTCTTTCAGGTATGGTAACTTATCGGACGCAAACTGAGAATTGTTTCTTTTTTCAAATAGGAAGTTACTTGGCAGTTATTTTTTTTAAATAATATAATGTTTTGTAGCCCCTTTTTCCTACGTTTGTGACGCGTGGCTTTGCTGATCCCTCACGGATTGACCCCTTCATCGGACAGGGTATTTTGTTCTCTTCAATTTAGTCCTTCCAATAAATATATATATATATATATTTTTTTGAGAGTTATTTATTTTTAAAAAAACCTGATGTTTTTCCCCCTCTCTCTCACCCTGGTTTATGACGTGCTAATTTGCTGATCCCTCACGGATGGAACCCTTCATTCGACCGGGCTCAAAAGTTATAGGGAATTTTGTTCCCTTAAATTTAGTCCTTGCGTCAGGTTTTCCGATATATATATATGCTTTATGACGTGTTACTTTGCTGTTTGCTATGTTTGGAGTATTAAACCGTTCTTCCAGACAGGGAAAATTATGGGACTTAAATCGTAGGAAATTTCATATTCTTCAGTTCTGTAGTGAGAGTTCTTTTATTTTTTTAAAAAATATAAGTGAGTTGTTTGGGAGTTTTAATTATTATTATTTTTTAAATTACGTTTTTATTCCCGTTTCCGACTTGTGTCTTTGCTGATCCCTCACGGATGAACACTTTCATCGGACAGAAAAAATTTAGGGAATATAAATATTTTAGGGTATTTTGATCTCTTCAATTTAGTCCTAGGTCAATGTTACCGAAAAATTTGTATCTTGATGCTTATTTATTAAAAACCCTCACTTCCCTCTCTCTCTCACCCTGGTTTATGACGTGTTACTTTGCTGATCCCTCACGGATGAAACCCTTTCATCGGACAGAAATAAAAATGTAGAGCTTAAAAGTTGTAGGGAATTTTGTTTCCCTGTTCAATGTAGTCCTGCGTCAGATTTGCCAATATAAATAAATATTTTTTCAGAGTTATTCATTATAATTCCCCGACGTCGGACGTAAGATGTAGGAAATTTTTTCTTCTACAGTTTAACACAGTTGATGATTTTTTTTATTCATGAACTAAGGCTTGGCTTTAGAAATATATATATATATATATATATATATTTGCTGCTCTCTCGTGGCTGAATTTTCTTTCAGATAGGGTAACTAATCGGACGTAAATGGCAGGGAAATTTTATCCTCTACAGTTCTGTACTGAGAATTGTTTCTTTTCCTAAAAGGAAGTTGGTTGGTACTTATTATTATTATTTTTTTAAATTACATTTGTGTCCCCTTTTTCTACGTTTCCGGCTTGTGGCTTTGCTGATCCCTCACGGATGAAACCCTTTCATTGGACAGGGCTTAAAAGTTTTATGGGAATTTTGTTTCCCTTCAATTTAGTCCTTGCGACAGGGTTTCCGATATATATATATATAATTTTATTCATTAAAAACCCTGAAGTATCCCTGTTTTTCCTCCTTAAAAAAATTGTGAGTTGGTTGGGAGTTTTTATTTACTTTTGTCTCCTCTTTCATTCATTTATGACGTGTGGCTTTGCTGCTTCCTCAGAAAGAACGAAGCGTTCATGGGACAGAAAAAAAAATGTAGGGCGTAAAAGTTGTAGGGAATTTTGTTTCCCCGTTCAATTTATTCCTGGATCATCATCTTTCACGGTAATTCCCAAGAGTTTTAGTATTATTATTATTTCCAGTCAATCAAACTTGAAGTGCGAATCTCCCGCGGCAGAGGTTGGCAGCCCTTTCGGTCCGCCTGACGTTGCGTAGCGTTCTCTATGGTCGCTGGGGGCACACGTGTGTGTGTGTGTGTGTGTGTGAGCTTATCCCGTCTTGAGGAGGTTGCGGCGGAATGAGGTCCCTGACTGGTTTTACTCGCGGATTTTAATTATGCCGTCTGCCTGCCTCCTTACGGACCATGGCGCCGTCGGACCACGCCCCGGGACCTTGGATTGGGATTTCTCTCGCTCAGCTGCTGCTCGTCAACTTTGTCCTCTGCAGCCAGAGACAGAGACTGACCGGAGCGAACGAGGCTCACGAGGAATCGGCAAAGAGTTTGCGGTAAAGTGTTGGAACGTCTCAGACGCCAATCCGTGAAGGATTCACCCGGGGGGTTAACTTTTGGCTAGACGAACCGTCCGGAATGAGTAGATTCGGACGTTTACAGCACTAACCTTACTTAGCAATTGTATATATGTATTTTAAAAAAATTAAAATGAGAAAAACAGATCGATATGAAGACCAAAAAGACTAAAATGGCGCCGATCCCGACGAAAAGAGTCGACGCTTAAGCCATGGACCGTAACATCCTGATAAACCAACCCAATGATGATTTCCTTACGAGTTTGTGACTTCTTCGTGAGGCAAAGTGTTGGCACGTCTCTGACGCCGATCCGTGAAGGATTCACCCGGGGGGTTAATTTTTGGCTAGATGAACCGTCTGATATGAGTAGGTTAGGACGTTTACAGCACTAAACTTACTTAGCAATTGTATATATATTTAAAAAAGAGGGAAAAAAGCTGGTCGATATGAAGACAAAAAAAACTAAAATGGCGCCGATTGCGACGAAAAGAGTGGACGCTTAAGCCACGGACCGTAACATCCTGATAAACCAACCCAATGATGATTTCCTTACGAGTTTGCGACTTCTTCGTGAGGCAAAGTGTTGGCACGTCTCAGACGCCAATCCGTGAAGGATTCACCGGAGGGGTTCGGGGTTTGTTCTGGAAAAGATGAACCGTGCTAAATGAGTAGATTCGGACGTTTACAGCACTAACCTTACTTAGCAATTGTATATATATATTTAAAAAAGAGAAAAAAAAGCTGGTCGATATGAAGACAAAAAAAAACTAAAATGGCGCCGATTGCGACGAAAAGAGTCCACGCTAAAGCCACGGACCGTAACATCCTGATAAACCAACCCAATGATGATTTCCTTACGAGTTTTTGACTTTTTCGTGAGGCAAAGCTTTGGCACGTCTCAGACGCCTATCCGTGAAGGATTCACCCGGGTGGTTTGATTGGGGGTTACTCTGGACAAGATTTACCGTACGGAATGAGTATATTCGGACGTTTACAGCACTAAACTAACTTGGCTATATTATATATTTAAAAAATAATAATAATAAACAGAAA
This sequence comes from Eucriotettix oculatus, assembly GCA_034510155.1. NCBI lineage: Eukaryota > Metazoa > Arthropoda > Insecta > Orthoptera > Tetrigidae > Eucriotettix > Eucriotettix oculatus. Next base: position 219,060,848 of record CM067377.1, read on the forward strand.
AACAAGTCGATATGATTACAAAAGAAAACCACAACGGTGCGCTGAAACGCCAATATTCCTTCTCTTGTCCCTATACATTCTTCCTGAAACCCTAAAAGTGATCTTCTCCTTCTACTTTATTGAATTTTGCCCTATCTTCTAAAAGTTGGCAAAATGTCAAAATATTTGTTCATTTTCCCCGCCCGTACAGTGTTCCTAAAACCGTAAAGTGATTTTCTCCTATTTTATCACGTTTTATTCGTCGTTCCAGCCTCCCCTCCCCTCCCCTTTCTCGATATTTCATTCCTGTATCCTACAGAATACGGTCGCGAAGGTCGGGATTGAGAGAGTGTCGGAGGATCGACACGCTGACCACGTGTGTGGCATTCCAAGTCAAGGTGGACAGTCCGCAAGTCGACTCGGTAGGCCCAGGCCCTCGACGGGTTGTAGGGCCAAGGAGGAAGGAAGGAAAGAAGGAAGGATTCCAGCTAATGGTTAGTAAAATTATTAATTTACGGCTTGTTAGAGGAGGGGAATAGTCAAGTCCGGGGCGGCCATTTTCCCTTACTATTGGGAAATGTTAAAGGACGACTCTAGGATAGATGTGCCTGCAGTGAAGCAAGTGTAAGGGGGGTTCCATGTGTGTAGAAGGCCGTGGGTTGGCGATGCATGGGAGGGAATTTGAGGTCACAAGATTGATGTGGGAGGTGAGTCAGGAGAAACGGCCGCTGAAAGGTTTTTACGACAAGTGCCGGGGACAAACATCTCCATCCAGAGCCGCGGGGAGTCCTCCACGGACAAAGCGCCATCTGTCACGGCTATCATCCCCATCCTCTCTCCTCTCCCCCTCTCTATCACTACCTCTCTTCTCCCTCCATCTCTATCTCTCTCTATCTCTTCTCTATTTCCCTTCTCTCTCTATCTCTATTCTCTCTCTCTCTATCTCTCTCCTATTTCTATCTCTTCTCTATCTCTCTATCTCTCTTCCCTCTCTCTCTCTATCTCTCTCTCTCTTTCTCTCTATCTCTCTCTTACTCTCTATCTCTATCCTCTCTCTATCTCTCCTTCTCTCATCTATCTATCACTCCTTCTCTACTCTATCTATCCCTATCTCTCTCTATTCTCTCTTCTTCTTCTCTCTATCTCTCTATCTCTCTCTATCTCTATCTCTCTCTAACTCTTTCTCTATCTATCTCATCTCTATCTCTCTCTCATTCTCTATCTCTCTTCTCTCTACCTCTCTCTCTCTCTCTACCTCTCTCTCCCTTCTTCTCACTCTATCTCTCTCTCTATCTCTCTCTATCCTCTCTCTCATCCCTCTCTCTCTCTCTATCTCTCTCTATCTACTCTCTCTATCTCTCTCTTCTCTTTCTCTATCTCTCTATTCTCTCTCTATTCTCTCTCTGTCTCTCTATCTCTTTTGTCTCTCAATCTCTTTCTCTAGTTCTCTCTATCTCTCTTCTCCTTCTTTTTCTATCTCTCTTCTCTCTCTATCACTCTCTTCTCTCTCTATCTCTCTCCTCTCTCAATATCTTTCTCTACATGTCTCCTCTCCCTATCTCTTTCTGTATTTCTCTCTACCTCTCTTCTCATTCTGTCTTCTCTCTCTTCTTTCTCTCTTCTCTCTCCCTTCTCTCGCTATCTCTCTCCTCTCCCTATCTCCTGCTCTCTCTATTCTGTCTATCTTTCTCTCTTCTCTCTCATCTATCTCTCCTCCTTCTCTTTTCTCTCTCTCATCTGTCTCCATCTCTCTCTCTCTCACACACACACACAAGTGAGTGAACCGGAGACGAGTGTGCTGTTGGGGTTGCAGCATTCCCATCTCTCCGTGTCTCCCTCCCCGACCGACCAGGGTTTAAAGGAGGCCGAATGGTCCAATGGGAACTGCGGAACGACTCTTACCCCTTGTATGCCCAAGGTCTTCGACCCCCCAGTACGTACACCTCCCAAAAAAAATAGGTGAAGGTTCCTTTACTTCCTTCATAATATCCTGTGTGTGATACTCTTTATCTCTTCTTCTTCAAATTTCTCAACAGTCATCTTGATGGGTTAGGAAGGAGGAGGGCCTAGGCCTACCGAGGTGTCTGCGGACTGCCATCTGGCACGTGAGAACTTCGGGGATAAAAACCCAGAGGCATTCCCGACAGAGTTAGGTAAGCCTCGCGGTCATTCTGGAAGGGAGAGGGAGAGGGGGAAAAAACTCCCTCAGGCAACCCTACGCCTATAAGGAAACTAGGGGGGAAGATTCAAGAGAGAGTTTACTAGGAACTGCTGGAAGTCTCAACACCAAAATAATAAATAAATGGGAGATTAGTTGAGGCTGGAGTTTGGAAAAAGGGAAAAAAATCCAGATTAGAAAGTAGATCACGGGGGAACGTTGCTGGTCGGTTGTGAGGGAAAAAGGCTGCTGGACGGTCTAAGGCCGAAGAGGTTAGTTAGGTTGTCCAGTTAAAGAGTCCAGAGAGAGACACAGAGAGAAGAGAGAGATAGAGAAGGAACAGAGAGACAGAGAGAGATAGAGAGAGAGAAAGTGAAAAGAGGGATAGAGAGACAGAGTGAGAAGAGAGATAGAGAAGAGAGAGAGGGATAGGGAAAAAGAAGAGGTAGATATATAGATAGAGAGAGAGAAGTAGAGAGATAGAGAAGGAACAGAGAGGCAGAGAGAGACAGAGAGAGAGAAGAGGGAGAGAGAGAAAGTGAGAAGAGGTATAGAGAGACAGAGTGAGAAAAGAGATAGAGAAGAGAGAGATAGGGAAAGAGAAGAGGTAGATATATAGATAGAGAGAGAGAGAAGTAGAGAGATAGAGAAGGAACAGAGAGACAGAGAGAGATAGAGAGAGAGAAGAGAGAGAGAGAAAGTGAAAAGAGGGATACAGAGACAGAGTGAGAAGAGAGATAGAGAAGAGAGAGAGATAGGGAAAGAGAAGAGGTAGATATATAGATAGAGAGAGAGAGAGAAGTAGAGAGATAGAGAAGGAACAGAGAGAGATAGAGAGGGAGAAGAGAGAGAGAGAGAAAGTGAAAAGAGGGATAGAGAGACAGAGTGAGAAGAGAGATAGAGAAGAGAGAGAGAGATAGGGAAAAAGAAAAGGTAGATATATAGATAGAAGAGAGAGAAGTAGAGAAGAGAGAGAGAAGGAAAAGGAGAAGAGAGAGAGATGGAGGAGGGGAAAAAACTCCCTCAGGCAACCCTACGACTATAAGGGGGAAGATTCAAGAGAGAATTTACTAGTAACTGATGGAAGTCTGGAATAAGTTGAGGCTGGAGTTTGGAAAAAAAAATCCATATTAGAAAGTAGATCACGGGGGGAACGTTGCGTGGTCTCGAGTGGACGGTCGTCGGGGAACCGCGGGAGGAGAGGGGAGAAAGGCTGCTGGAAGGTTCAAGGCCGAAGAGGTTAGTTAGGTTGCAAGGAGATCAACGCAAGAATGGAAAAAGGGGACTGATGACCTCTCATCCTTCCAGGCTGCGCCCAGTTCAAGAGTCCAGAGAGAGAGAGAGAGAGAGAAGAAGGAGGAGAAGAGGAGAGGAGAGAGGGGGGGCAGAAACCCGAAGCGAACGGACACACATTCCTCATATTGGTATGACAAAGTCGAGCGTCGACTCACTGATCGGAAAGCATTCGTAAGCCTGTCTCGGACCACTCTGAAAAATATTCGTGTCCCATAGGATGAGAGGCCGGGGGCCGAGAGGGGGGTGAGGAGCGAGGAAGCGGCGGGCGTCACATTTTTCTCCCAAATGAGGACACACACACACACACGCAGCCAAAATAAGAGGGAAAAATGGCAGCAGAATAACAACAACAGACGAGACGGGTTTTAGGTCTCATTTTTTTCCACCTTTCCTCCAGCTGTGACGTAGCTACGTTTCAGTTCCTCCTGCTGCAGCCATCACCTCAACCAATGTCCTTTTCTGTTTAATTTTCCCTCCCCTTGAGGTCTCCTCACCTAATGTACCAGGCTATCGTCCATATTGTTTTTTCCTTTCCTTAAGTTGTGACGTAGCTACGTTTCAGCCATCGTCGTCTTCACCTCAACCAATGTCCTTTTCTGTTTAATTTCCCCTTCCCCTTGAGGTCTCCTCGCCTAATGTACCAGTCTATCGTCCATATTTTTTTTCCTTTCCTTTAGTTGTGACGTAGCTACGTTTCAGTTCCTGCTGCTGCTGCCATCGTCGTCGTCTTCTTCACCTCAACCAATGTCCTTTTCTGTTTAATTTTCCCTTCCCCTTGAGGTCTCCTCACCTAATGTACCAGGCTATCGTCCATATTGTTTTTTCCTTTCCCTTCAGTTGTGACGTAGCTACGTTTCAGTTGCTCCTGCTGCCGCCACCGTCGTCTTCCCCTCAACCAATGTCCTTTTCTGTTTAAATTTCCCCTTTCCCCTTGTGGTATCCTCACCTAATGTACCAGTCTATCGTCCAAGTTTTTTTCCTTTCCTTTAGTTGTGACGTAGCTACGTTTAAGTTCCTCCAGCTGCTGCCTCCGCTGCCATCACCATCGTCGTCTTCTTCACCTCAACCAATGTCCTTTTCTGTTTAATTTCCCCTTTCCCCTTGTGGTATCCTCACCTAATGTACCAGTCTATCGTCCAAGTTTTTTTCCTTTCCTTCAGTTGTGACGTAGCTACGTTTCAGTTCCTCCTGCTGCTGCTGCCATCGTCGTCGTCTTCTTCACCTCAACCAATGTCCTTTTCTGTTTAATTTCCCCTTCCCCTTGTGGTATCCTCACCTAATGTACCAGTCTATCGTCCACTTTTTTGCTTTCCTTTAGTTGTGACGTAACTACGTTTAAGTTCCTGCTGCTGCTGCCATCACCATCGTCGTCTTCTTCTTCACCTCAACCAATGTCCTTTTCTGTTTAATTTTCCCCTTCCTCCTAGTGGTCTCCTTACCTAATGAACCAGGGTATCGTCCAAGTTTTTTTCCTTTCCTTCAGTTGTGACGTAGCTACGTTTCAGTTCCTCCTGCTGCTGCTGCCATCGTCGTCGTCTTCTTCACCTCAACCAATGTCCTTTTCTGTTTAATTTTCCCTTCCCGCTAGTGGTATCCTCACCTAATGTACCAGGCTATCGTCCATATGTTTTGTCCTTTCCCTTCAGTTGTGACGTAGCTACGCTTCAGTTCCTCCTGCTGCTGCTGCCATCGTCGTCGTCTTCTTCCCCTCAACCAATGTCCTTTTCTTTTTAATTTCCCCTTCCCCTAGTGGTTCTCTCACCTAATGTACCAGTCTATCGTCCATATTGTTTTTTCCTTTTCCTTCAGTTGTGACGTAGCTACGTTTCAGCCATCGTCGTCTTCACCTCAACCAATGTCATTTTCTGTTTAATTTCCCCTTCCCCTAGTGCTACCCTTCACCTAATGTACCAGTCTATCGTCCATATTGTTTTTTCCTTTTGCTTCAGTTATGACGTAGCTACGTTTCAATTCCTGCTGCTGCTGCCATCATCGTCGTCGTCTTCACCTCACCCAATGTCCTTTTCTGTATAATTTTCCCTTCCCCTTGAGGTCTCCTCACCTAATGTACCAGTCTATCGTCCATATTTTTTTTCAGACTTGTCTCTCTGCCATGCCAACTTACCTTGCGCAAGCCTTTCCGCACAACACGGATCCTCCTTAACCAGCGTAGTAGTGTGGTACATCCTCCTCCTCCTTCCTCTCCAGTTTCTTACCTAAAACAGACACACAACAACACACACATTTCCCCTCTAATGCTGATTTTAGGAAGACCCTCATGTATTAATACCCCTGGCCCATTAATCTATACCTTTAAAATTCCTCCATATTGTTCTCTCTCTTCCCCCTATTACTCAATCCCTTTCAAATTCCTCCATATTGTTCTCTCTCTCCTCTCTCTTCCCCCTATTAATCTATCCCTTTCAAAGTCCTCCATATTGTTCTCTCTCTTCCCCCCTTTTAATCTATCCCTTTCAAATTCCTCCATATTGTTCTCACTTTTCCTCTTTTTTTTACTAAAATCTTGTGGTATTCTTTCTGTTGCATAGATTTTGCAGACTATCCTCAACAGGCCCTTGATGTTGCTTCTTCGCCCCATGATGATGATGATGATGACCTTATCTTGTCCAAACTATCCTCCAAAACAAACTCTTCCCCTCCCCCATAAAATAAAGTCTCCGCCAGCCTTTTAAAACTTCCTTCCCCACCTTCTCTAGTCTTTTATCTCCACGGTTGAGAAGGATGAATATCTCTACCAATAACATTTATGGTGGTAATTCCCCCCAAATTGTCTCGGGTTTTCCGGTCGTCGGGCTCAACTGCTGTCCGTCCACTGTTTCGCACTCACATGAGGTACTATAAATAATTGTCCTGCATCTATCAACCTTCAGTGAAACATTTCAGTTACCTCCCAGCATCTACGCATTTGATATTTTTCTAATCTCCTGGCCCTCTACTTTCTTCCTAAACCCAAACTGATCTTCTTTTCCTTGCTCGCCTTCTTTTTGTCGTTCCATCCTACTGTATACCTTTTTATTTGTTTATATATTTGGCATGTATGAGGTACTAAAAGTAATTGTGTCCCCTTAAGGTGTCAGCTGCAGTCTTCGTCGGCATCGGTATAGGTTTACCTTTTTAACTAAAATATTTCTGTTCTGTAAATTTTGCAAACTATCCTGAACAGCCCCTGATGTTGCTTCTTCGTCCCATGATGATGATGATGACCTTATCTTGTCCAAACTATCTCAATATCCTCCAAAAAAAACTCTCCCCCTGCCCCTTTCAAAATATGTCACCGCCAGCCTTTTAAAACTTCTTCCTCCCCGACTTCCTCCGATGTGGATATAATCATGCTGTTGTTGTTTCTTGTTTTCTTCTTCTTCTTCCTAAACTCTTGTGGCGTTCTTCCTGTTGCGTACATTTCGGTAAACTATCCTGAACAGCCACCTGACGTTGCTTCTTCGCGCCATGATGATGATGATGACCTTATCTTGTCCACACTATCTGAATCTCCTCCAAAAAAAACATCCTGCCCCCCTCTCCAAATATGTCTAAGGCAGCCTTTTACTACTTCCTTATATATATATATATATATATTCCTTAACTTCCTTCATAATATCCTGTGTGTGATACTCCTTATCTTCTTCTTCTTCGAATGGCTCAACAGCCGTCTTGATGGGAGGGAGGGCCTGGGCCTACCGAGGTGGCTGTGGACTGCCATCTGGCGTGACACGTTCCGAATTTTTTTTCAGGGGGTTGTGTGATACCCTGGTCACTATCTATATATATATATATGTTTCGGTTTTCCCGTTTCCCTAGCTCAACTGTTGTCTGTCCTCCGTTTCGCCCGCCGATGGCCTGGAGAAGATGTGTTTTTCTTTCCCGTTTACAATCTCAGTGTGGAAAGGAACCAGAGGCTATGGGAAGTGTAAACAGAAGTTGTGAGGTCAACGTATATATATATCCTTTTTTGTTAATATTTATTTGCTCGCATGAGGTACTAAAGTAATTGTGTCCCCCCTGCAGGTGTCAGCTGCAGTCTTCGTCGGTATCGGTATTGGTTTCTTTCTTTTTTACGAAAAGTCTTCCTGTTGCTTTCATTTAGGTAAACTATCCTGAACAGCCCCTGACGTCACTTCTTCAACCCATGATGATGATGATGATGATGTTATCTTGTCCAAACTACTTCAAGCTCCTTCAAAAAAAAACTCTGCCAAAAAATATGTCTCAGCCAGCCTTTTAAAACTTCTTCCTCCCCGACTCCCTCATGTTGTTGATGTTTCTTTTTCTTCTTCTTCCTCCTAAGCTCTTGTGGTGGCGTCCTTCCTGTTGCGTAGATTTCGCAGACTATCCTGAACAAGCCCTCCCCTGACGTCGCTTCTTCGGCCCGGATCACGTTCTTAAGCAGAGTAGAGGAGGACCGAGCAAGATGGAGGCCGCGTTGGTGTCTGTGTGTGTTCCAGTCCACTTTGTAACGAGTTTGCTCGCTCTGCTTTACGAGGGTCCGCCGTGACGTCAATCACTCGCCCGCCCGGTGTCTCGCTTTGGGAAGGAAATGTCTTAATCCCCCGGGTCGCTTTTGAAGACGTTCCCCAGAAGAAGCCGCTCCTTTTACCCACCATAAATACCGTCGACGGCGGTAGGTAAAGTCATCCTCGTGGCCCTAATTGAGCCATCAAACATCCACACACAGAGAGAGAGAGAGGGAAAAACCCTTACCCGCCCGATAACATCGTCATCATATCTTAATGGCTACCGAAAATTGCTCCCGTCTCATGGAACATTACTGTAATTACGGTAATTAATACGGAGGAATGCGGGTTGACAAGGAGGGGGGGGCCTATATTTTTTTTTCGACTGTGAACGACTGTGATTACGGCCTGAGTCTGGGTAAACGCTAATTGGCAATCAGCAGCGATCATCCATTAGATTTAATGTATCTATCCCAGGTCTTGTCCGGTTCGGTTCGATATTTTTGGAGACGCGCGTGTTTGCTAAAAAGTCAATGTGTATCATCAACGAAGGTAATTGGGTGATTCCAGCCCGTCCTGTTCCTTCCTCTGGTAGCGCCACCGCGGCGATGTTGTTGTTGTTGATGATGATGAGGCGCCATTAGCAGCAGCTCCTGGTTCCCACGGGGGCGGATTACGTCCCATAATCCAAACCCGGAAGATTACGTCGACCACCACACAGCTTCTGTTGACCTCTGGTTCCTTTTCCACACAGTGACATTGTAACCCGGAAAGAAAAAAAAAACACACATCTTCTCGGGCCATCGGCGGCGAGGGGCGAAACGGTGGACAGACAACAGCAGTTGAGCCAGGGAAAGGGGAAAACCGAGACATATATATACAGTGACCAGGGTATCACACAACACCGCCCCCTCCCCCGAAAAAAAAAATAATTCGGAACGTGTCACGCCGTATGGATGTCCGCTGCCAACTCGGTAGGCCTAGGCCCTTTTCTCCCATCAAGACGGCTGTTGAGCCATTCGAAGAAGAAGAGGAAGATAAGGATATTATTAAGGAAGTTAAGGAATTCTACTAAGAATAATCAGAAGAGTACTAAGAGGCTGGCGGACACATACTTAAGGGTGGGCAGAGTTTTTTTTTTTGGAGGAGCTTGAGGTAGTTTGGACAAGATAACATCATCATCATCATCATCATGGGTTGAAGAAGTGACGTCAGGATCTGTGCAGGATAGTTTAACAAAATCTACGGAACAGAAAGATTTTAGTAAAAAGAAAGAAAGAAACCTATAACGATACCGACGAAGACTGCAGCTGACACCTGCAAGGGGACACAATTACTTTTAGTACCTAATACATGCCAAATATATAAACCAAAAAAAAAGGTATTTAGGAGGATGGAACGACAAAAAGAAGACGAGTTATGAGGAGAAGAAGATCAGTTTGGGTTTAGGAATAAAGTAGAGGGACAAGAGAGATTAGAAAAATATCAAATGCGTAGATGCTGGGAGGTGACCGAAATGTTTCACTTAAGGTTGATAGATGCAGGGGACAATTATTTATAGTACCTCATGTGAGGGCGAAACAGTGGACGGACAGCAGTTGAGCCCGACGACCGGAAAACCCGAGACACCGCGTCCCAATTTTGGGGGAATTACCACCATAAATGTTATTGGTAGATATCCATCCTTCTCAACCGTGGAGATAGAAAACGGAGGAAGGTTGGGAGGAAGTTCTAAAAGGCTGACGGAGGCATATTTTTTGTTATTGGTAGATATTCATCCTTCTCAACCGTGGAGATAAAATACTAGAGAAGGTGGGGAGGAGGTTTTAAAAGGCTGGTGGAGTCATATTTTGGAGGGGGAGGGTAGAGATTTTTTGGAGGGGATTCAGATAGTTTGGACAAGATTAGGACGTCATCATGGGGCGAAGAAGCAACATCAGGGGGCTGTTCAGGACAGTTTTGCAAAACCTACGGAACAGGAAGATTTTTATTAAAAAGAAAGAAAGAATCCTATACCGATACCGACGAAGACTGCAGCTGCCACCTGCAGGGTACACAATTACTTTACTTTTAGTACCTCATACATGCAAAATATTAATCAAAATAGGTATTTAGGAGTATGGAACGTCAAATAGAACGCGGATCAGTTTGGTCTCGGTAAGATGCGCCCAGAGAACTACTCTTTTAATTAATAAATGAGAGAAACTATAATGGGGCAGCAAACTGATCCCTGGGGGACTCCAGATGATGTCGTTACAACAAGAATCATGAGTTCTGAAATTTCTTTCCCCCATAACAACTTTGACTTTATGTAGCCCATTTTTTTTATGATATTCTTGCACCAAGAGAACTACTCTTTTCGTTAATAACTGAGAGAAACTATAATATGGCAGCAAAACTGATCCCTGGGGGACTCCAGGTGATGTCGTTACAACAAGGATCCCGAGTTCTGAAGTTTTTTTCCCCCAACAACTTTGACTTTTTGTAGCCTATTTATTTTTAATTATCCTTGCACCCAGTGAACTACTCTTTTAATTAATAACTGAGAGAAACTGTAATGGGGCAGCAAAACTGATCCCTGGGGGACTCCAAGATGTTACAGATCCGAGTTTTCAACTTTCTTTCCCCCCAACAACTTTGACTATTTGTAGCCTATTTTTTTAGAAAATTTTTGCACCCAGAGAACTACTCTTTTCATTAATAAATGAGAGAAACTGTAATGGGGTGGCAAAACTGATCCCTGGGGGACTCCAGATGATGTTACAGATCCGAGTTCTCAACTTTCTTTCCCCACAAGAACTTTGACTTTTTGTAGCCTATTTTTTTAAGGAATCCTTGCACCCAGAGAACTACTCTTTTAATAAATAACTATAATGGGGCAGCAAAAACTGATCCCTGGGGGACTCCAAGGTGTTACAGATCGGAGTTCTCAACTTTCTTTCCCCACAACAACTTTGACTTTTTGTAGCCTATTTTTTTAGAAAATTTTTGCACCCAGAGAACTACTCTTTTCATTAATAAATGAGAGAAACTGTAATGGTGCAGTTAACTGATCCCTGGGGGACTCCAGATGATGTCGTCACAACAAGGATCCCGAATTCCCGAAATTTCTTTCCCTCCCAACATCTTTGACTTTTTGTAGCCCATTTTTTTTAATTATCCTTGCACCCAGTGAACTACTCTTTTCATTAAAAAATGAGAGAAAATGTAATGGGGCGGCAAAACTGATCCCTGGGGGACTCCAGGTGATGTCGTTACAACAAGGATCCCGAGTTCTGAAGTTTCTTTCCCCACAACAACTTTGACTCTTTGTAGCCTTTTTTTAAGAAATTCTTGCACCCAGTGAACTACTCTTTTTATTAAAAACTGAGAGAAACTGTAATGGGGCAGCAAAACTGATCCCTGGGGGACTCCAAGATGTTACAGATCCGATCTCTGAAGTTTCTTTCCCCAACAACTTTGACTTTTTGTAGCCTAATTTTTAGAAAATTCTTGCACCCAGAGAACTACACTTTTCATTAATAAATGAGAGAAACTGTAATGGGGTGGCAAAACTGATCCCTGGGGGACTCCAGATGATGTTACAGATCCGAGTTCTCAACTTTCTTTCCCCACAAGAACTTTGACTTTTTGTAGCCTATTTTTTTAAGGAATCCTTGCACCCAGAGAACTACTCTTTTAATAAATAACTATAATGGGGCAGCAAAACTGATCCCTGGGGGACTCCAAGGTGTTACAGATCGGAGTTCTCAAGTTTCTTTCCCCAACAACTTTGACTTTTTGTAGCCCTATTTTTTAAAGAAATTCTTGCACTCAGAGAACTACTCTTTTCATTAATAAATGAGAGAAACTATAATGGCGCAGCAAAACTGATCCCTGGGGGACTCCAGATTATGTCATTACAACAATATCCTAAGTTCTGAAGTTTCTTTCCCCCCCCAACAACTTTGACTCTTTGTAGCCTATTTTTTTTAATTATCCTTGCACCCAGAGAACTACTCTTTTCATTAATAAATATGAGAAACTATAATATGGCAGCAAAACTGATCCCTGGGGGACTGCAGATGATGTCGTTACAACAAGAATCATGAGTTCTGAAATTTCTTTCCCCCCTAACAACTTTGACTCTTTGTAGCCTATTTTTTTAAGAAATTCTTGCACCCATAGAATTACTCTCTTAATTAATAAGTGAGAGAAACTATAATAGGGCAGCAAAACTGATCCCTGGAGGACAACAGATGATGTCGTTACAACAAGGATCCCGAGTTCTGAAGTTTCTTTACCTCCCAACAACTTTGACTCTTTATAGCCTATTTTTTTAAGGAAACCTTGCACCCAGTGAACTACTCTTTTTATTAAAAACTGAGAGAAACTATAATGGGGCAGCAAAACTGATCCCTGGGGGACTCCAGATTATGTCATTACAACAATATCCTAAGTTCTGAAGTTTCTTTCCCCTAACAACTTTGACTTTTTGTAGCCTATATTTTTTAATTATCCTTGCACCCAGAGAACTACTCTTTTCATTAATAAATGAGAGAAACTGTAATGGGGCAGCAAAACTGATCCCTGGGGGACTCCAGATGATGTCGTTACAACAAGGATCCCGAGTTCCCGAAATTTCTTTCCCCCCGCAACAACTTTGACTTTTTGTAGCCCATTTTTTTTAATTATCCTTGCACCCAGTGAACTACTCTTTTCATTAATAAATGAGAGAAACTGTAATGGGGCGGCAAAACTGATCCCTGGGGGACTCCAGATGTTGTCGTTACAACACGGATCAGGAGTTCTCAAGTTTCTTTCCCCCCGCAACAACTTTGACTTTTTGTAGCCTATTTATTTTTAAATTTTCCTTGTACGCAGGGAACTACTCTTTTCATTACTAAATCAGAGAAACTTTAATGGGGCAGCAAAACTGATCCCTGGGGGACTCCAAATGATGTCGTTCTGAAGTTTCTTACCCTTCCCAACAACTTTGACTTTTTTAAATGAATTTTTGCACCTCTTTGTGTGTCCCACCCATCTAACAACTTCTGGATCATCAAGATGTCGTGAGAGAGGGAGGAAACTACATTGGAAAGCCTTTCGCAATATTTGATAAATAACAATGGCCGTCTATTCTGCTACCAACAGCACGACCTTGAAACAAATTGATTATCTGACATTTACAGACGATAAATTAATCTTCCCCGGTTGAAATCCATGTTTTGGTAGAACCACCCTTTAGATTCAAGACCATCCCCGAAATTTCTCTCCACGATTCTGCACACTACTGAGGTTAGACTAACGGGTCTGTACTTTCGGTATGTCCTTTTTTTTCATTTCCAGATTTAAATTCAGGTTACAGTTGGTCCCCCGTTTCCCAGTCTGTTGGTTGGCTGAGTTGAGTTTTTTTTAATGGATATATTCGCCCCCATCGCGGGAACCTCCGCCCGCAGATGTTGTAACCCCGGGGAAGGAAGTTTCCAGCCGCTGGAATGGTCGTTGACTCGTTCGGCCAAAAAGATGCTATGCTAATCTTGAAGGAAGAGAGGAGAAAAGAGCCAGGAGAGTTCTGCTCCTGTCACAACCTCCATGAATAAATAAGTATCAACCGGGTGGGTAGAAAGGAGTGACATTCCTCCTCCTCCAGCAGCTCTGGATTATAGAGAAGAGGACTTTGGTAACACTCGGCTCCGTCTCTGGAATGTGACAGTCCACCGCCGCCGCTGCTGATGCTGATTACTTTTCCCCCCTTTTCCAGCAGCGTCCACAGAGAGAGAGAGACTGGATTAGGAGATTCCTCCCTGGTGGCCCAGCCACGTCCTCGTCCTCCTCCTCCACCTCCTCCTGCCGCCACCACGACGACGATGACGACGACTAGGAGGAAACACAACACCGCAGTCCATTACATCTGCAACAGTTGTTTGTAAAGTAAGGAGCGAGCAGGTGTTCAGGTAAGAGGATACTCACTCGCTCAGTCTCACTCGCCGCGCGCTGGAGGCGCTGGACCGTGAAATTGTAACGCCGCCGAAGGAAGACTTGGCAGGATCTCCTCCTCCTCCGTAGTTGGTATTCAGCGGTCGCAAATGTCACACAGCCTTTCAGTCAGGATTGAAATGTCAAGCAGGGCCGCCGCCGGAGTCGCCTCTCAGCCTCACAGGTACAATCACAGGGCGCGCGGGGGGAAAGGGGAGAGGGAAACAACCAACAGAGGTCGACGGACCTACTCTCAACACAAACACACACAATAAAAAAATCCTGCCAGTAGTTTTCGATCGTAATGTTGGTAGTATTGTTAAACGGGGGGTGGGTCGAGTTTCTGTTCTTCCCGTGCGTTAAAGTCTCCACCTCTAGTAGAGGTTCCCGGAAATTATTTAAATTTTTTTTTTAAAAAACCTAAGACACACAGACGACTCAAACTTTGTGGTTGGATTAGGGAGGGTTTAAACTGTATTCTGCCAAATTTTTCAGACCGTTTGAGGCAACGAATTGAAACCCATGGGTGGTCAAAGTCCAGCTACATGAAAGAAAGACAAAATAAACGTGACCATTCTTTCCTGTTTTTCGCCTAAACGCATGCCAATGCAAGTGGGAGGGGGAGGTGAGATACAGAGCCGATGGTTCTGGGGTCGTAATGTTGGTAGTATTGCAAGAGCTGGAGGAGGAACGTTTCGTCTTTGCCATGGTGGTCGAGTTTCTGTTCTTCCCGTGCGTTAAAGTCTCCGCCTCTAGTTAAAGTCCCCGGAAATTATTTAATTACAAAAAAACTAAAAGACACAGATGACTCAAACTTTGTGGATGGATTTGGAAAGGTTTAAACTGTATCCTCCCAAATTTTCAGACCATTTGAAGCAACGAATTGAAGCCCATGAGTTGTCAAAGTCAAGCTACACGAAGGAAAAACGAAAATAAACGTGACCTTTCTTTTCAGTTTTTCGCCTAAACGCATGTCGATGCAAGGAGGAGGGGAGATACAGAGACGGTGGTTCTGGTGGGGTCGTAATGTTGGTAGTACTGTAAGAGAGGAACGTTCCGTCTCTCCCCGGGTTGAGTTTCTGTTATTCCCGCGCGTTAAAGTCTCCGGCCGGGCCTCCAGTCGCTCCGGCGGGCTAAAAACTCTTCGTCTTCTGTACCTACTGGAAGCTTACTGGATGCCCGAAATACGCACGTTTACGTTGGGTTTGGCAACAGCTGCGGGGTTCAGAGACGCCATTTTTTTAAACCGCCGTGCTGAGGGGTTAACACTATCCCTAAGGGCGGTGGCTGCAGACGCGGATACGGTTTGCAGTGACTATGCGCGAGAAGAATTTTACATTTAAACTGCCGTCAAGACGAGAGTCTTCAATAGAGAGGCTTTCCTCCCCTCATCCCCCCCCCACCATCTCTCGTGACTACGACGACGACCGCCGCCGCCGCTGATTAGCAGCGGAGCCGACGGAGAGAGACTCTCTGAGGTTCCATCCTTTCCGTTTCTAATTGCCACATCGCCGCTGCCAAATGACGGACGGTTGGAGGAATGATCGGACGGTCGGTCCGTCAGAGAGAGAGAGAGAGAGAGAGAGAGAGAGAGAGAGAGAGAATTTTTATAGCGGCCCAGGAAGCACGCGGGATGGTGGTTGATTTACGGTCATCGCCTATGCATGAAGAAGAGAGAGGGAACAAAGGCGAGGAGGCCGCTCTTATATACAATTACAATGGTCTGAATTAAGAGGAAGGAGGAAGAAGGAGGAAATGCTGATGCTGCTTGCTGCTGGTTGCGTGGCGTCTCAATCACCCGGAGCTTATGCATATTCAGAGATACTCTGAGTCTGAGAGAGAGAGAGAGAGAGAGAGAGAGAGAGAGGAGCTCGTGCCCACCTGAGTGAGTGAGACCGGGGGTCATCCACATCGACGAGCTTTCACAATACAAGGGGGGCAAAACGTTAACTGCAATAAGGACGAAGGAAGCCAACTGGACTACTTGTCTACAGCCTGTAGACATTTCTACCATAAACTCAAAAAGGAACAACCAGCTGGGTGCCCGGCGGTGTCTTGAAATCCATTTATTACACTACATAACCCCCTTGTGATGCTCGGAAATTTTCGGACCATTTGGCGATCAAGCAAGCGAGACGGAGAGCAAGGGAGAGAGAGAGAGAGAGAGAGAGAGAGAGAGAGAGAGTCCGTAAGGGCCGGCATTCCTGTCGTAACTCGCATTCTATTTGGTTCGCCCCGTCCCTCCTACATATTATTTTCGTTAATATATATTTTTTTGTTTTTTTTTTCATTTCTTGTGTTTTAGATGCTTATTACAGCTGGCCGACTGTCTCTTCTGTAGAGATTATGTCTTACTCATTTTCGTATATTACTATATGTGTTACAAAAAAAAACAATAATAAATTGGACACACACACACACACAGAGTGAGTAACTTGGTAAAGGCGGGTGCAGGGAAGGAGGGAGGGGGAGGGGGAAACAGTGAGGACGTCATTGCAGCTTCATATTCCTGCGTTGATATCGCTTGAGCGGCGTCATTTTCCGTCCTCTCAAATGGTGCTGCTTCCTCCATAGTAAGAGAGAAAGAGATAGAAGGAGAGAGAGAGAGAAGGAGGGAGGAAAGGAGAGACAGAAGGATAGAGAGGAGAGAGATAAGGAGGAAGAGAAGGAGAGAGAAAAGAAGAAGAAAGGAGAAAGAAGGAAAGAGAAGGAGGGTGATAATGAGAGAGGAGAGAGAAAAAAATAGAGGGAGAGAAAGAGAATGAGAAGGAGAGAGTCAGAAGGAGATAGAGAGGGAGAGTGAATGTGAGAGAGGATGGGAGAGAGAAGGAAATAGATAGGGAGACAGAGAAAAGTAGAGACAGAAGAAGAGACAGGACAGAAGGAAAGATAATGAGAGAGGAGAGAGACAAAGATAGAGAGCAGTTGAGAGTGAAAAAGAGAGAGGTAGATGGAGAGAGAGAAGGAGATGAAGAAGGAGAGAGAGAATGAGAAAGAGAATGGGAGATAAAAGGAGAGAGAGAAAAAGAGAAAGATAGAGAGAGAGAGAGAGAAGAGGAGAGATAGAAGGAGATAGTGAGGGAGAATGAGAAGGATAGAGAGAAAGTAGAGAGAGAAGGAAAGAGAGAAGGAGATAGAGGGAAAGAGATTAGGAGAAAGAGAGAATGAGAGAGATAGAGAAAGAAGGGGGGATAGAAGGAGAGAGAGAAGAAAGGAGAGATAGAAGGCGAGTGAGAAGGAGAGAGAGAAGGAGATAGGGAGGAGAAGGATAAGGATAGAAAGGAAGTAGAGAGAGAAGGAGAGAGAGATGGAGAAATAAGGAGAGACAGAAGGAGGGATAGATAGAACAAGAGAGAGAGAGAGAAGGGGAGAGAGAAGGAGAGACATGTGATGGCAGAGAGAGAGAGATGAACGTCTCGCCAGCAAAGCCTAGAGAGAACCTTGGAGGACAATGGCGCTGCCTGATGATATTCCCGAGACCTCTGATAATGTGCCCTGTGAGAGATGTACGAGCCCTGGGCAGCGGGGGTGTTTCTGATTTAATCTCGAGCCGGAGGATGGCGTGCGAGGCTCCGAATTACGGATTCAATGACACTGGAACACGCAGGCTTCGTTAGCATAATCTCATTGCACTCGGCCTGGACAACCTAAATTAATTACCAGCGATACCAGAGAGAGAGAGAGAGGAATACCAACAACCTCTGCGTCCTCCATCCAGGAATTCAGGCAAAAAAAAGACTGTCATGTACTCCATCAGAACATTGGCATACAGACGTTTCGTCATCAAGGAACGTAACATCCTCAGGTAATTTCTTCAAATGTTACGTCATTTTTTTAAAAAAATACACTAATTATGAATTTCTTCCGTCATTTCCCCTGTTTTTCTTGTTGTTGTTGTTGTGGTGGTGGTATTTAATCCTCTGACTGGTCCAGATGCAACCCTCATCCACGGTAACCTATCTTGACCAAAATTTCTCTCTCTCTCATTCTCTCCCTCCTCATCTCTTTCCTTCTCTCTCTCCTCTCTCATTATCTCTGCTTCTCTGTCCTCCTCTCTCTCTTTCTTTCTTCTTTTCTGTCTCTCCTACTCTCTTTCCTTCATTCTGTTCTTCTCTCTCCTTCTCTCTCTCCTTTTCTCCCTCCTTCTCTCTCTCCTTTCTTCTCTCTCTCTCCTTCTCTCTCTCCTTTCTTCTCTCTCTCCTTCTATCTCTCATTCTCTTTCGCTCTTTCATCCGCTCCTAATGCTAATTTTACAAGACCCTCGTGTCTCAAAGCGTTGCCTGTTAATCCTATCCCCTTCAAAGTCCTCCATATTGATCGTTGGTCTGTCTTCCCCCCATACTGCTAAGAACATGTGGGTTGGTTACCCTCATCCATCTCATCCTCCTACAGCAGAACAGAACCACATTTCAAAGGCTTCCATTCTTTTTTTTCCCTTTCCCTCAACTCCTATCGTTCACGTCCCCCCCCATATAACAACTTCGCCACACGCCACATGCTCCATGCCAACTATTTTTTTTAGCACCGATTTCCTAACATTCACACTTAAATTACCCGTGGGTAAATTCGCCTCCCTTGCCTGTCCTATTCTACTCTCTTTTTAAGTCTGCTATACTCCTATCGCCTCTAGTTATTACGCTTCCCCAAGTAGCAGAATTCCCCTTAACTCCCGTCCAAATATCCCATTTTGTCCGAATGTAACAGCCTCTGTCTGTTATTCGAACGTTTCCACATACTACTAGACTCCATTACCATGCTTTTCCCTCCCCCCCTCTATTAATCCTCCTCTTTCTCCCGCATCGCGTTCATGCCATTACTTAATTTTTCAATCTTTTCCTTCCGAGTCGCGTAACCATCAGCAAAACGTAGGGTTTATTTATATGTCTTCCCTTTCGCAGTATGATTACCCTTTATCAAAATTCAGCTGTAACCTTCTTCTTCATCGCCTATTCGTGTATAAGTTAAAGAGCATGGTGGGTGGAGAAGGTAATCTATGCTAAAGTAATTGTGTCCCCTGCAGGTGGCAGCTGCAGTCACCGTCGGTATCGTTATAGGTTTTATTTCTTTCATTTTACTAAAATCTTCCTGTTCCGTGGGTTTTGCAAAACTGTCCTGAACAGCCCTCTGATGTTGCTTCTTCGCCCCATGATGATGATGATGATGATCATATCTTGTGTCCAAACTATCTCAATCTACTTCAAAAAAACTCTGCTCCCAGAAATATGTCTCCGCCAGCCTTTTAGATCCTCATAATGTACCCTTCTCATTGTTCTTAGTGGAATTCCTTAACTTCCTTCATATTATCCTGTGTGGGATACTCCTTATCTTCTTCTTCGAATGGCCCAACAGCCCTCTTGAGAGGGAGGGAGGGCCTAGGCCTACCGAGGTGGCTGCGGACTGCCATCTGGCGTGACACGTTCCGTATTTTTTTTTTTCGGGGGAGGTGTGTGTGATACCCTGGTCACTGTATATATATAAATGTCTCGGTTTTTCCGGTTCCTCTGACTCAACTGCTGTCTGTCCACCGTTTCGCCCGCTGATGGCCCCGAGAAGATGTGTTTTTTTGTCCCCTTACAATCTCAGTGTGGAAAGAACCAGAGACTATGGGAAGTGTCAACAGAAGCTGTGCGGTCAACTGTATATTACTGTTTTATGATTAATGTTTTAGCTCTCATGAGGTAGTAAAGTTATTGTACCCTGCAGGTGGCAGCTGCAGTCTTCGTCGGTATCGTTATAGGTTTCTTTCTTTCTTTTTACTAAAAATCTTCCTGTTCCGCAGGTTTTGCAAAACTGTCCTGAACAGCCCCTGGCGTTTCTTCTTCGCCCCATGATGACCTCAGAGAAACCTTAAGAAAAGAAAGACTATGGGGAAATAATAAGAAATTAACCTTTCACTCACTCAACGCGGGCTCTAGAAAATTTGACAAACCTGATATCCGCTTTAGAACTGACAAAATACAGGGGGTTTACTCACCCCAGAGTGACTGCGGGGCTTCATCACCTGATCATGCATGTCGGGGATGCCTCCTGCACTCTCTCTCTCTCTCTGGGTACTTTTTATCAAAGTTCTCACACATGCCGAGACACCTTCACCTATTTTAGGAGGTATATGTACCACTGGGGTCAAAGACCTTGGGTGTGCATATGGCAAGAGTTGTTGTCCTACGCTAATCCCATTGGATATCAGTCGGCGGCCAACCAACTGCCTCCTGAAACTTGTGGAGACACGGGGGAGAAGGGAATGCTACGTCCCCACAGCAAACTCGTCTCCTCCCCCGTCATTCACAGGGAAGGGCGTGAGGGAGAATAGTAGCCCAGCAATGCCTCCCACTGACCTACCTGATGCAGGTTTTCTAGGGTTTTCCCCCTGCATCTCCTTAGGTGAAACACCGGGTAGGATCCTTAAACCATAGCCTCGGGGCTGCCCCCGTAGTTAACCCTTGCTTGGCTACCTTGCTCTACCTTCCACATCCACCCCCCAACTATTCAAGTCCCTTCCTATGCTATTAAAGGGGAGGAGTTGCCTGTTTCAGGATCTCTCACCCTCATGTAGCCTGTTAACCAAAAAAAAGGATGAAGATGATCTTAGACCTGCTAAAACAAATTTAAATATACGCATATACTTTATTATTATTGTATATATATATATAAAATGTAGTACCAACGAAAGAAAAATATTGTTAAACAGAACACCACCTGCTGTTATTGAATCTAGAAAAAAAGGTCAAGTAAATTGTTATCAAATATAAAAAAAAACTAAAATTAAAAAGTCTTATTAAATTTGAGACCTTCCAAATGATGGTTGGGGGGGGTGGGGGGTGGGAGAGAGGGAGAGAGAGGGAGGGGGAAGGTATCTTGGTCCTTTTCCAGAGACTACTCCAGAACGTTCCCCCGAAAGCGTGTTCGACTACGTCACGTGTGTGTGACGACGACGACCATGATTGTGATCTCTGTTGGTGTCAAGGAGAGACAGGGGAGAGAGAGAGACGGGGAGTGAAGAGAGAGAGAGACGGAGAGAGGCAAGGATGGAGATAGAGAGAGAGAGAGACGAAGAGAGACAAGGAGGGAGATAGAGAGAGAGACGGAGAGAGACAAGGAGGGAGATAGAGAGAGAGAGACGGAGAGAGAGAGAAGGATGGTAGCTTAGCTCGCAGCGTCGTATTTACCTTTCGAAGTGTGTGATGACGGTGATTTGGAGGCAGGTCCGGTCCTCGCGTCGTAATGATAAGCCCCGACAAGAGCGACCGACAGACCCTCGAATTACCACTCTGCAAACAAATCACACGAGGAGGAGGAAAGGAAGAGGTTGGTCCAACCAACTAATAATAATAACAGACAGAGAGAGAGGGCGTGTGGACCACTTCACTTTAGAAACAGATCAGATATCAACCGAGGATGGATAAACACACCTTCCTTCAGAGGCTCCGGCGGACCTTCACCGTCCTATCCTTCTTTACCAGTCCTCGCCACCTCCTGGAGGAACTCAGACACTTTGAAAAACCATCCACAGTTGATCTCCCCTTTAACTGACTGTAGAAAGGATCAGGGACGAGGCCCTAAAAAAAGGGGGTACAGCAGCATCAGCACCAGCTCCAGAA
Organism: Eucriotettix oculatus; assembly: GCA_034510155.1. Taxonomy (NCBI): domain Eukaryota; kingdom Metazoa; phylum Arthropoda; class Insecta; order Orthoptera; family Tetrigidae; genus Eucriotettix; species Eucriotettix oculatus. The sequence continues at coordinate 219,082,309 of CM067377.1, forward strand.
CTCCTCCTGAGGTCACTACATCAAGGTCACTTCCCACCATTCGCGATCCAGGAACCTTTCCCCACACTCAAAAAAAAAACATCAACAACCCCTGGAGCTGACGTCACGTCAGTGGGAGGGAGGGAAAAAAACAATGGCGTCCAGGGGGTTTTCCCCCCTCTCGCGTACTACTGTCTGTGACGTAGCATCATGGCGGCGGCGCATCCCCCCCCCGGAGCACGTCTACCAACATGACGCGTAAAAAATTTACATAGGGAAGGTTTTTTTAAAACTGATACGTCTCCTATTATCGCCCTATTTCCTTCCCTCTTACCAATATTTTCTCCAAAAATTTGGACCCTCGTTTCCTTGAAACTTGGCCCACTAATCTACCACACCTCCAAAGTCCTCTCCTTCCTTCCTCCCCCTTCTCAATTCGGTTTCAACCTTCCTGGGTTAGTTACCTTATCCACTATCCGTCTCATTCTCCTATAGCAAGCCTATTTCATTACCAAACTCTCTCCACCCTAATTTCCCTCCCATGTTCCATCCTTCCCCCTTTAACTATTCTGTTTCATACTTCCTGGGTTAGTTATTCTATCCACTATCCGTCTCATTCTCCTATAGCAAGCCTATTTCATTACCAAAATCTCCCCTTAATTTCCCTCCCATGTTCCATCCTTCCCCCCCTCTATTCTGTATCATACTTCCTAGGTTAGTTACCCTATCCACTATCCGTCTCATTCTCCTATGGCAAGCCTATGTCTTTAACAATCTCTTTCCCCTTAAATTCCCTCTCATGTTTCATCCTCTACCCCCACTTCTCTTCTAATGCTGAGACCCTCGTTCCTCAAAATTTGGCCCACTAATCAACTTCCCCTCCACTCCCAACCTCCAAAGTCCTCCATATTGTTCATTCCTACCTTCCTCCCCCTTTAACTATTCTGTTTAATACTTCCTGGTTTACTTATTCTATCCACATTCTCCAATAGCACCACCATCAGATTTTCAAAAACTTCTACTCCTTTCCTTTCCCTATTTCCAATTCCCGCAACTCCCGTCGTCCACGTTTCGCACCCCTTGTAACGTCACACTCCAAACGCAAATGTTTTTTTTTTCAATGATCTCCTGATTTTTTTTTCTTTACACTTACATTAATTACCCTTTGTTAGTAAGTTAACTCCTTTCTCCCTTGCCTCCTGTGCTTATCCTACTCTAGTCATTACTCTTACCCAAGTAACTTCTTCCTTCCTCGGTTAACTCCATTATACTATTATTATTACTTACTTACTTACTTACTTGGCTGTTATTTGCCCCTGAGGCTGCTCGATAGATTTTTCCTGAAACTTTCATCACACATATATATAAAGAGTGACTTAAGTGCAACTAAAGTGCAAAAATTTTCCATCGCGATACCCTTTTAGTCCTTCAACATCCGTTTTATCTGATTCATTAATCCTACTTTGACGTAATATGAACATACAAAGTAACAATCCTCATCATGAAAAGTGTCCTTGTCCTTAGACATTCAAGCCCTGAGTCTTCAGTTTCCCTTTTTTTCTACGCATGTCGGAACCTTTGGAACCGCCCCCCCCTCCCCCCCTAAGTATCCCTTCCCTTTACCCTGGACAGTTCCGACCTCTCCGCCATTTAAGGACTTTCTTTTTTTATATAAATAATAATACTAACTTCCCCCTCCACCACTCCTCCTAACCCTTAATCTCAGCCCTAATACATTTATAACCCCTAGATCCGTTCCCCTTCCAGGCCATCATCCCTTTTCCTTGCCTTTCCTTCCCTTCCCCTTCACTTCTCCCTCCACTCCTAACCTTAAACTCAGCCCTAATCCATTTATAACCCTAGATCCGTTCCCATTCCAGGCCTTCATCCCTTTTCCTTCCCTTCTCCCTCCACTCCTAACCTTAAACTCAGCCCTAATCCATTTATAACCCTAGATCGTTCCCCTCAGCATCACTTTCCTTTCTTCTTCCCTTCACTTTTCCCTCCACTCTTAACCTTTAAAACTCAGCCCTAATACATTTATAACCCCTATATCCGTTCCCCCTTCCTGGTCATCATCCCTTTTCCTCTCCCTTCCCTCCAGTCATCCTAACCTTAAACTCAGCCCTAATCCATTTATAACCCTAGATCCGTTCCCATTCCAGGCCTTCATCCCTTTTCCTTCCCTTCTCCCTCCACTCCTAACCTTAAACTCAGCCCTAATCCATTTATAACCCCTAGATCCGTTCCCCTTCCAGGCCTTCATCCCTTTTCCTTTCCTTCCCTTCTCCTTCCCTTCTCCCTCCACTCATCCTAACCTCAAACTCAGCCCTAATCCATTTATAACCCCTAGATCCGTTCCCCCTTCCAGGCCATCATCCCTTTTCCTTCCCTTCCCCTTCACTTCTCCCTCCACTCCTAACCTTTAAAACTCAGCCCTAATACCTTTATAACCCCTATAACCGTTTCCCTTTCCAGGCCATCATCCCTTTTCCTTCCCCTCCTTCCCTTTCCTTCCCTTCCCCTACGTCCTATCGGTCCAACAGAGTATAAAAACTCCAAAAATTTTAGTATGACTTAAAAAATAAGTTCATTGTATGTATGTGTGTGTAAAAAACACCTTGTGACGTCATCATCACTCTCTTTTTTTTGGGGGTTCTCATTCTTCCTCCAAGTATTTTTTCTCTCTTTTTGAACTAGGCTGTATATATAATTTTTTTTTAAAAAAATGAATAAACCTCTATTTTTTTATTCTTCTTCTTATTTGATCCTTATGCCTTATTCTTCCACTCTCACTATCCCCTTTGAGTACGGACGTAGCTTCTTCTTCTTCTCCTCTTCCGATCCCTTTTCCGAACCCTTTTCCGAAGATTCTTACATCATTGATCTATTCTTTGTGAAATAATTTCTGGTGGCAGCGATTAAAAAAAAGAAAAAAAAGAAGAAATAAAAAAACCTACCTATCGAACAACGGGGGAAAAAAAAAGAGAAAAAAAAATTAATAGTACCTTTAAATTCACCGAAACTCATTTTTTCGTCGTCCATCTCTTTCCCACCTTCCCGTCTTTTAAGGTAGGACATGAAAGTAGAGAAGAGGTTAAGGGAGAGAGGAGAGAGGAGAAGAGAGAGGAGAAGAGAGGAGAATTGAGGCGAGGCTGTGACCCAGACAGACGAGAGTAAGGCTGAGGGTCGCCGACCCGCGCATAGCGCTCGCCACCAGTAGCGGCAATACCTGCAACCTGTGGAGAAACTCGGGTGGGTCCGTCGCTTAGTCGCTTACCGAACACAAAATGGCGACGCCATGACGTGTTATAACTTAAAAAACACCCGGGAAAAAAAATCCAAAAGAAGTTGTTCCTCTTGCTGCTGTAGTATTATTCAGAACCCCGTCTAATTTTACCCCCCAAATTGCGCAAACCTTTTCATTACCCCGCATTGTTGTCACTTCCTTCCCTAATCTTGCTTAGTCCCTCTCTCTCTCTCTCTCTTCTCTTCTTATCCTCACACACTAAGACCCTAGTGTCTTTAATATATCATTATTATCATCATTCATTACTTACTTACTTGCTTGGCTACTATTTTAGCCCCTGAGGCTATGACTGCAGTAGCAGGAAAAAAAATACACACAAAAATACAATCACACGAAAAAAGTGAGGAAGATTTTTTTTTGAAGAGTGTGTAGAGTTTTTGTTATTTTTTTTTAATCTGAAAAAAAAGAAGAAGAAAACGGAAAGACAAAAAAAATTCACTTCACTGCACATCACTATTATTATCACTTCACTTATCCTAAGACAAAAAAGAAGTGTATAGGTATAGTTTTTTTTAATCCTGAAAAAAAAGAAAAACGGCGGAAAGGAGCAATACACACACACACAGTAAAAAGAAAAAATCACTTCAGTGCACACCACTACTATTATCACGTCACTTATCCTAAGACAAAAGAAGTGTATAGTTAATTCATTTAATTTGAAAAAAAGAAGAGAAACCGACGGAAAGGAGCAACACACACACACACACACACACAGAGTAAAAAAGAAAAAATCACTTCACTGCACATCACTATTATTATCACGTCACTTATCCTAATAAATAAAAAAGAGAAGTGTATAGGTATAGTTTTTTTTAATCTGAATAAAGAAGAGAAAAACGACGGAAAGGAGCAACACACACACACAGTAAGAAAAAAAATCACTTCACTGCACATCACTATTATCACTTCACTTATCCTAATAAAAAAGAAGTGTCTAGGTATAGTTTTTTTTTATCTGAAAAAAAGTTAACAAAAAGGAGCCGCACACCCTTATAAAACTCCTTTTCCTTGTCTCCTCTTCTGCTATCCTACTCTAGTTATTCCTCTTACCCAAAATTTTTTTTATCTATTATCTCCTAATATTTTCACGCTTATAATACTCGTAAGTAAAACCCCCTTTCCCTTGTCTCTTCTGCTATCCTACTCTAGCTATTACTCTTACCCAAATATATTTATCTATTATCTCCTTATATTCACCCTCGTAAGTAAACTCCTTTTCCTTGTTTCGTCTTACTCTAGTTATTACTACTTTACTCAAGTAACTTCCCCCTTCTATTAATCCTCATATTATGGGACTCTTTCTCAACGATCACACGTTAATGCCGTTTATTATGGTTTTCCTTGTCTTTTTCTGACTTTTCTCTCCCCTTCCCCACCTTCTTTTCCCCACGAGTATCGTGATAATCCTTATAGTTTTTCCTTTCACCTCCTCCTCATATTCTTCCTTTTTTTAAAAAAAAAGTTTCTTCATCGCCCGTTGTAAATTTATAAGTTAAACTACCTTTCTAATGGTAATTTAACAAGACCTTCATGTCCTATTAATCGATTTCTTTCCAAGTCCTCCATATTGTTAGCATCTTTCCCTACTCTGTTTATATTTTCCTGGTTAGTTTTCTCCCCCAACCCCTATCCACCTCATCTCATTCTCCTACAGCACCACCCCTTTTACTTCTTTTCTTTTCCTGTTTCTGCAACTCTTACCGTACCGTCCACGTTTCACAACCCCAAAAAACCAACATTCTCTAATATTCCAAAATTACATTAGCCGTAAGTAAATTCCTCTTCCTTCCTTCCTTCCTTCCTTCCTTCCTTCCTTCCTTCCTTCCTTCCTTCCTTCCTTTCCTTCCTTCCTTCCTTCCTTCCTTCCTTCCTTCCTTCCTTCCTTCCTTCCTTCATTCCTTTGCTTATCCCTGTTCCTATCCTACTCTTGTAGCATAATTTCCCTCAGCTTCCCTAAAAAAAATATATTTATCCCCCATTCCCGATCTAACAGCCTTTGCTATTCCACTCTTTTCCGCATCCTACCGTCTCCATCGCCTTGGTTTTGTCCTTTCTATTAATCCATATGTTGACCACGTTTCTTGCCATTTATTATGATTTTTTCTGGAAATTCCAAAATGATCCCGGTTCCTTTTAGACACGTTACTTAGTGCTTAGTCCTTCTGCGTTTTTCTTCCTTCCTTTCTTTCTCCATGACTCTACAGGCCATTGAGAGAAGGTGGGCCTGGGCCTACCGTGTCGTCGACTGTCGACTGCGGACTGCCATGACACATTCCAGAATTTGGAGTGACAAACACAGTGGTGGTCAGCGTTTATCGATTCTCTTCCAGCAGCAGTCTTAATCCCCGGTCTTTTTGACGATCATGACGACACAAAACATCCCCAAGGCACTACTTAGTCCTTATACCGGTCGGGAATTTATTCCGTTGCTGAGCCTCTTCACATCATCCATACGGTGCTTCAGGTTTATTTTTTTCCCCCAAACCCATCCCTCGGCCCCTCCTCCCTCCCTCTCTCCCTCCCTCTCTCTCTCTCTCTCTCTCTCTCTCTCTCTTTTCACTTTCCTCTAATTCTAAAACTCCTCAGTCTTTCAAAACGTCGTAGTGGTGGCCGCCGCCGCCTACTAGTCAAAGTCCTCCATTTTGTTTTTCCTCTTTTTCTAATGTTGTTGACGCGCGCTTACCCATATTTTTTACCTATGATCTCCCAATTTTCACCCTTATAATACTCGTAAGTAAAACCCCCTTTTCCTTGTCTCCTCTTCTATCTTACTCTACTTATTACTCTTACCCAAATTTTTTTACCTATTATCTCCTAATTTTCACCCTTATAATACTCGTAAGTAAAACCCCCTTTTCCTTGTCTCCTCTTCTTATTACTCTTACCCAAATATTTTTTTTAGCTATTATCTCCTGATATTTTCACCCTTATAATACTCGTAAGTAACCCCCCTTTTCCTTGTCTCCTCTGCGCTTTGCTCGGCAAACATTCCTCAACGCTCGCTGTTCCGCAGGCAGAACCGTTGCTCCAGGCCCTATGACGTAAGATGACGTCACCGGCGAGCGAGATTCCGGTGCGCCTTACAGTAGTCACTCAGCGGCAGCGGCTCGAACATTTGGAACGGTGAAAGCTTTTCCTTATTTCTCTCTTATTCTTTCTCTTTTTTTGGGGGGGTTTTCCTCGGGTCCTTTTCCTCCCCCTCGGGTAATTTTTATATATAAACACACACACACTGCAACATTATCATCGCAAAATTGTCATGGGTTATCTAATTTCTTCTCCTTGCAGCCTGTTTCCTTTTCCATGTTCCTTTTTACTTCATCTCCTGTCCTTTATATCTATATAACTTGAAGAATATGGACATCCGTTTTCTGACTCCCTTCTTGATTCCTGCTCCCCCTTTTCTTCAACTTTCTACTCGAATTTCAGCCGCCTGGCTTTTCTGTACAGGTTATTTACAATTCCCTTTCCTTCGATATTTTATTTCAGCTGTCTTAAAGTCCCAGTTCGCATTATCAAAGGCTGGCATTTTTTTCTTCTAAATCTACAGATGTCATGAACATAGGCCGCGGGTTTTTCTTTTTGTCTTATCCTGTCTTCTTCTAAGGTTAGCAGCAGCATTGCTTCTCTCTAGTCTTCCTTCTTACATTCTTTCTAAACCGCCTCCAAAACTGGTCTCCTCCCAAATTCTCGCGCATATTCTATTTTTGACGTTCCTTCCTTCCTTCCTTTCTTCCTCCCGTATACCATTTCAGTTAATTTGTTTCACGTATGTGATACTAAACCTAGTTTTCGTGTGTCTATCAGGCCGCAGTCGTCTTCAGTATGGATATAATTAAAGAGGTTTTTTTTTATATTTCCCTCCTATTATCTTCTTCTGGTACTTTTTCCTCGTTTCGTAGATTTTTCTTAAGCTCCTGGATAATTATTTTGATGGTGAATAAAAAGGCAAAAATAGGCTCAGTGTGACAGTGGTTCAGTTCAACTTGGTGATTTTCAAATAAAACACTCCACTACCACCACTTGTCCTTCTATTTTCGGAAGTTTTGTCGTCTTTTTGTTAGAAAGGGGAGGGGAAGGGAGAAGGAGGGAAAGATGGCTTCCGTGACACTGGACTATCTGACCCTGTGACGTCATCAACATGGCGGCGGCTGCGTCGTGATGACGTCACTTACAACAGGCCCCCCCACGTTGAGCCGCCATATTGTTCTTTAGTAATTTAGTATTAATGGAGTGAACTATTTAATTAAAATATAAACTTGTTGAATCAGTAAGGATTTCAAGAAGTGGTGATTTTTTTTAGGGTAGAGGGGATTCATCAACGCAGTCTTGCCAACCCGTAAAGACTTTAAATAGATTGTAAATCTTTAAAATTCACCTCTAATTTACTAAACTATGAGAATTTCAACCTAAATTGACTCTGCATGTTCAACGAGATGATTTTCAATCATCTACAGCAGCGTCTGCGTCGGCCTTCGTGACGTCACCTTTAACATCCCCACGTTAGGCGCCATCTTGTTGTTCTTTAATAATTTTGTACAAATGATCTTCAATGAAACAGACTGTAACTTTTGTCGCCATTTTGGTTTGACAGGGGACAGGAAGGAGGGAAAGATGGCTTCCCTTGACACTGGACTATCTCACCCCGTGACGTCATCAACATGGCGGCGTCGTGACGTCACCTATAACAGCCCCCACGTTGAGGCGCCATCTTGTTGTTGTTCAGCAAATTTTGTACTGACGGAGTGATATAAACTTTATGGATCAGTGAGGATTTGAAGAAGTAATTTGTTTTTGGGTAGAGGGAAAACAACAACGCAGTCTGGCCAACCCGTAATGAATTTAAATAGATTGTAAGTCTTCAAAATTAAAAACAAAAAATTACTAAACTTTAATAAGTAAACCAAAATTGAGTCAGTAATATATATTGGTTCAGCTCAACGAGATGATTTTCAATCATCGACATGGCGGCGGCGCCTGCGTCGGCTTCCGTCGTGACGTCATCTATAACAGCCCCCACGTTGGATGCGCCATCTTGTTGTTTAGTAATATTGTACTAAAGATCTTCAATGAAACAGACTGTAACTTTTGTCGCCATTTTGGTTTGACAAGAGGGAGCAGATGGCTTCCCTTGACACTGGATTATTTGACCGCGTGACGTCATCAACATGGCGGCGGTAACCTCGTGACGTCACCCATAACAGCCCCACGTTGAGGCGCCATCTTGTTGTTGTTCAGCAAATTTTGTACTGATGGAGTGATATAAACTTTTTGGATCAGTGAGGATTTGAAGAAGTAATTTATTTTTTGGGTAGTGAGGGGGAAATCAACAACGCAGTCTGGCCAACCCGTAATGAATATAAATAAATAGTAAATCTTTAAAATGCACCTAGTAAAATTACTAAACTATAAGAATCAAAGGAAAATTGACTAATTATGAAAATGGTTCAGTTTAACCTAGTGTTTGAAAAAAATATATATATACCATTAAATTACTAAACTTTGATAAATAAACAAAAATTTAGTGACACTGGATGATCACTCCATGACGTCATCGATTTTCAATCATCTACAGCGGAAGCGGCTCCGTCGTGACGTCAACTACAACAGCCCTACGTTGAGGCGCCATCTTGTTCTTTAGTAATTTTCTACAAATGATCTTCAATGAAACAGACTGTCACTTTTGTCGCCATTTTGGTTGGACAGGAGTGAGGGAGAAGGAAGAAAAGGGAGATGGCTTCCCTTGACACTGGACTATCTCACCCCGTGACGTAATCAACATGGCGGCTTCGTCGTGATGAGGTCACCTATAACAGCCCCCACGTTGAGGCGCCATATTGTATTTTAGTAATTTTGTATATATGGAGTGAACTATTTCATTAAAATATGAAGTTGTCGGATATTAGAGGATGTGAAGAAGTATTTTTGTTTTGGGGGGTAGAGGGTAATCAACAACGCAGTCTTGCCAACCTGTAAGGAATTTAAATAAATTGTTAAACATTTAAAATGTACCCCTAAATTACTGATCTATGAGAATTAAACCAAAATTAACTGAGTATGATGTTGGTTCAGTTCAACGAGATGATTTTCAATCATCTACAGCGGCTCCATCGGCTTTTGTGACGTCACCTATAACAGCCCCACGTTAGGCGCCATATTTTTGTTCAGTAACTTTGTACTAATGATCTTCAATGAGACAGTCTGTCACTTTTGTCGTCAATTTGGTTGGAAAAGAGGGGAGAGGAAGGAGGGAAAGATGGCTTCCCTTGACACTGGACTATCTCACACTGTGACGTCATCAACATGGCAGCGACGGCAGCGTCGTGACGTCACCTATAACAGCCCCCACGTTGAGTCGCCATCTTGTTGTTGTTCAGCAAATTTCGTACTGACGGAGTGATATAAACTGTTTGGATCAGTGAGAATTTGAAGAAGTGGTAATTTTTTTGGGGGGTAGAGGGGAAAATCAACAACGCAGTCTGGCCAACCTGTAAAGAATTTATATAGATTGTAAATCTTTAAAATACACCCAGTAAAATTAACTAAACTATCGGAACTAAACCAAAATGGAGTCAGTATGATATTGGTGTAGTTCAAAGAGATTATTTTCAATCATCTACAGCAGCTCCATCGCCTTTCGTGACGTCATCTATAACGGCCCCACATAGAGGTTCCATGTTTTCGTTCAGTAATTTTGTACTAATGTTCTTCAATGAAACAGTCTGTCACTTTTGTCGCCATTTTGAATGGAAAAGGGGGGAGAGGGAGCAGATGGCTCCAATGACACTGAACTATATCACCCCGGGACGTCATCAACATGGCGGCGGTAGCCTCGTGACGTCATCCATAACAGCCCCACGTTGAGGCGCCATCTTGTTGTTGTTCAGCAAATTTTTTACTGATGGAGTGATATAAACTTTTTGGATCAGTGAGGATTTGAAGCAGTAATTTATTTTTTGGGTAGAGAGGGGGAAATCAACAACGCAGTCTGGCCAACCTGTAAGGAATTTAAATAAATAGTAAACAATTAAAATGTACCCCTAAATTACTGATCTATGATAATGAAACAAAAATGGATTCAGTATGATATTGGTTCAGTTCAACCTGGTTATTTTAAGTAAAACTGAATGCACTTTACCACTTGTCCTTTTACTTATCAAAGGTTTTTTTTTATAAATCTACAGATGTCATTAATATAGGCCGGAGTTTTTTTTTTCTTATCGCTTTCTTCTAAAATTAGCAGCAAAGTCAATATTGCTTCTCTTGTCCCTAACATTCTTTCTAAACACCCCAAATTGATCTTCTCTTAACCCGCATATTCTATTTGACGTTCCTTCCTCCCTCCCTCCCTCCCGTTTACTATTTTCGTTAATTAGTTTAACGTATGAAACACTAAAACTACTTGTCATGCACCTATCAGCCCCATCATTCGTCTTAAGTATGGCCATAATTACGGTTTCCCCCCCCCCCTCCCCCCTATTATCTTCTTCTGGTACTTATCTCGTTTCGTAGATTTTTCGGAAGCTCTTGAAAAAGTATTAAATGGTGATTAAAGGCAAAAGAGGCTCAGTAGGATATTGGTTCAGTTCAACCTGGTCATTGGCAATAAAAAAAAAAGAACTTGCACTTTACTAATTTCGGAACTTTTATCGTCTTTTGGCTGGACAGAGGGGGAAGAGGAGGAAGGAGGGAAAGATGGCTTCCGTGACGTCATAGACATGGCGGCCGAGTCGTCGTGACGTCATCTACAATAGCCCCCACGTTTGATGCGCCATCTTGTTGTTGTTCAGCAAGGAGTGAACTATTTAATTAAAATTTAACATTAGGGAAATTTTGTCGTCTTTTGGGTTGGACAGAGGGAGGGGGAGAGAGTGTGATGGCTTCCCTTGACACTGGACTATCTCACCCTGTGACGTCATCAACATTGCGGCGACGGCAGCGTCGTGACGACGTCACCTTTAACAGCCCCACGTTGAGGCGCCATTTTGTTGTTTAGTAATTTTGTTCCAATGATCTTCAAAGAAATAGTCTGTCATTTTTATCGCCATTTTGGTTTGACAAGAGGATGCAGATTCCTTCCCTGACACTGGACTATCTCACCCTGTGACGTCATCAAGATGGTGGCTGCACCGACGCGTTGACGTCACCTATAACAGCCCCCACGTTGATGCGCCATCTTGTTCTTTAGTAATTTTGTACAAATGATCTTCAATGAAACAGACTGTAACTTTTGTCGCCATTTTGAAAGGAAAAGGGGGGAGAGGGAGCAGATGGCTCCAATGACACTGAACTATATCACCCCGTGACGTCATCAACATGGCGGCGAAAGCGTCGTCGTGACGTCATCTATAACAGCCCCACGTGCCAAATAGTTGTTGTTTAGTAATATTGTACTAATTGACTCTGTATGATAATGGTTCAGTTCAACCTAGTGTTTTAAAAATAAATATACCAATTAATTACTAAACACTGATAAATAAACCAAAAATTTAGTGACACTGGATGATCACCCCATGACGTCATCAACATGGCGGCGACGTCGTCGTGACGTCACCTTTTACAGGCCCCACGTTGAGGCGCCATCTTGTTCTTTAGTACTTTTGTACAAATGGTCTTCAATGAAACAGTCTGTCACTTTAGTCGTCATTTTGGTTAGACAGAGGAACTGTCTCTACCCCTGTGACGTCATCGACACGGTGGCGGCGACAACAGCAGCAGCGTCGTGACGTCAGAGGCCGAGGCAGGTGTTGCCTCAGGTAGGTTGTTTTCTTTTTTAGGTTGTGCGAGTGGCGCCTGTCGGGGAAGATGTAGCCACCAGGAGGTAGGTGAAAGTGTTTTCCTTTTCCTTTTTTTTTTTCCTTTTCCATTTCGAGGCCGCGCCGGAGAGAAACTGGCAAAGTCGGCGTCCATATATGGCGGCTTCTGTGTCGCTTGCCTCCTTTTGATTAGAGTTGTTCCCTTTCGCAACAACAACGCGGCGGCGGCGGCAGGCGAGCCAAATGGCGAAACATTTACAAGTAGGTTTTCCCTCTCACCCTTCACATTATTCCCTCCTCTCTTATTAACCCCATAAGACAACTGACCAAGGAAGAACACACAAAAATCTATTAATTTTCTTGACGTTCCGACACCAATTAGTTATAAGAAAAAGCTACATCTTCAGGAAGAGTTCTTAATCATAATGTCCAATCGAAAGAAATTCGCGGTTTATTTTCTGTCAAGTTGGCAACATCACAAATAATTCCCGGAGGGAAAAATTCCTAAGTAAATAAATAAATAAAGTAGCTCTTTGGTTTCAGCGATATTATAACCTTACAGCTGTATAGAATGTAATCTCCGACTTCAATTATTATCTATGCAAGGCAAGAAAGACTTTGGCAACATCACAAATAATTCCCGGAGGGAAAAATTCCTAAGTAAATAAATAAATAAATAAAGTAGCTCTTTGGTTTCAGCGATATTATAACCTTACAGCTGTATAGAATGTAATCTCCGACTTCAATTATTATCTATGCAAGGCAAGAAAGACTTTGGCAACATCACAAATAATTCCCGGAGGGAAAAATTCCAAAGTAAATAAATAAATAAATAAAGTAGCTCTTTGGTTTCAGCGATATTATAACCTTACAGCTGTATAGAATGTAATCTCCGACTTCAATTATTATCTATGCAAGGCAAGAAAGACTTTGGCAACATCACAAATAATTCCCGGAGGGAAAAATTCCTAAGTAAATAAATAAATAAATAAAGTAGCTCTTTGGTTTCAGCGATATTATAACCTTACAGCTGTATAGAATGTAATCTCCGACTTCAATTATTATCTATGCAAGGCAAGAAAGACTTTGGCAACATCACAAATAATTCCCGGAGGGAAAAATTCCTAAGTAAATAAATAAATAAATAAAGTAGCTCTTTGGTTTCAGCGATATTATAACCTTACAGCTGTATAGAATGTAATCTCCGACTTCAATTATTATCTATGCAAGGCAAGAAAGACTTTGGCAACATCACAAATAATTCCCGGAGGGAAAAATTCCTAAGTAAATATAGAATAGACCCTGTAGGTATTTTTTAGGGAGGAAGTCAGAAGCTTCTTTTTTATCATCTGACAAGAACACAACACACAAATTAAGGAGGGATTAAAAAGGTAAACACGGTGAAGCGATATATATATATAGCAATCACGGAAAGAGATGTTACCAGAATGAAGCGACGAAAAGAGGCCATCAGATTTACAGGAATCGAAATCGATAAACTACATAACAACGCTGGAGCCATCATTAAGGTGAAAAAAAAGGACAGAGAGAGTCGTGTGCAAAAACAATATGGAGTCATTAGGCCGTCGGAATTTAGGGAAAGGAATCACACACACACACACACTGCATGTGGAAGAAATAAAAACCGTCCACCAAGCCGATGAAGACATTATTGCTGTATTAGGGGAAGAAAAGGAGACTTCTTGCCAAAAACATAGTAAATGGCATGAAGAAAAAAAGAAAGAAGAGAGATCGAGGAGGGAAGAATACAATTTTTTTTTTGAGGATTATTAACAGAGGAGGGGAAAAAAAACTGAGGTGACGGAGTTGCAGTATGGGGGTGAGGGGGGGAAACCAGGGTGGACGATAGGGAAGTTAAGGCGGAGAAAAGGGGGAAAAGGCGGGGGGAGGGGGGGAAAGAAGAATACAAGACTTTTGAAATGGTGGCAGGCTATAAGAGAAAATCAAATTGATAGAGGAAAGAATTACTAACGAGGGGAAGTTATAAAAATAATAGGGGGGAGGGGGAAAGCGAACAAGAATATGGAGACAGAAGGAGAAGAAAGGGGATAGATTAATAAGAGGCCCCACGTTTTAAGGCACGACGAGGGTCTTTTTAAAAATTAGCATTGGTAGGAAGGCAAAGGATAGAATACGCTAAGGGAGGACAGGTTTATTTTTGTAATGCTAGTTACAAGGAAATGAAAAGGCTTGCGCAGGGATAGGGTTAGCGTGTAGTTTTTTGTAAGACGAGTCTCAGGACTGAATAATATTACAACAACAACAACATTACCCATGGGACTGTTTTAGTGTCTACCAGAGGTTTTTTTTTCCTTTCCCCCCCCCCTCACATCCCTTAGCTAATCTCTAATCTACCAGCCTTCGTTACGTCTGTTTTTCTGCTCCTACTTTGTGTGTTTTTTTGGTATTTTTTTTCTTCTCCTCCCATCTCCCTTCCGTGTTTAGTTAACAAAATTAATTGACCCCCCCCCCCAAAAAATAATAATAGGACAACCGTCGCCCTTCTTCGTCCAGAAGAAGAAGAAAAAAAATAGAAGCACACGTTTTAATGGGGAAAATTTGTAGTGATTTTTTTTTTGTAATTAAAGAAGAGTAACTTTACCGTCGTCTGCAGGATGTCTGGGTTGATTTTTTCTTTCTTTTTTCTTCTTCCTTAAATTTATCCCTATTGTTTCGCAAAATTAAAAACTTTTTGACCCCCGGGTTCAATAAAAAAAAAATATGAAACCTCACCACCACCCTTGAAAATTGTATTTGGGTCAAATTTCCTCCGCTGCTTTGTTATCCTGTTGTTGTTGTTATTATTGTTTTTTTTCTTTCCTTCCTCTCTGAACAACAGGTATGATCTCTTTCTCTCATTTTTTTTCTCTTCTTCACTTTTCTTCTCTTTTCCCTTTTCCTTGGCGCTCCAGTAGGGATCCCCTGGAAAGTCGACTACCGTGTAGCAGCGAGTGAAAGTGAACTCGACTCTCTTTGGTTTTTTTCTTCTTCTTCTTCTTCTTCTCCTTCTTTTTCTTTTCCTTCTTCTTCCTACTTTTACAGTTTTGAAATCCTTGTAACGGTTTTTTTTTGATTTGTGTGCTGATTCTCGGTCCCTTTTTTTTTCTCTCTCTCGCTACAGCGTTGCAACATCATCATCATCATCATGATATGGTGGAAAAGAAGAAAATATAAAAAGGGAAAGAAAATGGTGAAAAAAGATAAAACTAATTTATTTAAGATTGTAATACCTAAATATGTGTGTAATTAGGAAAAAGTGTACGGTGACCAAATAATATTGTTTCCTTCTTTATTTCTTTTTTTTTCTCTTTTTCCTTCTTTTTCTTCCTTTTTCAAATACTAAAAAAAAATTTTTTTTCCTACATTTTCCAGTGTAATGTAATAGTGTTTAATTTTTTAATTTTTTTTTAATGCCCAAACGTTGGCAACACATTCTTGTGAGTCATCACTACTACTACTTCTTCAGTACTTTTGCTTTCTTCGGACTTTGTTTGTTGATTTTTTTTTGGCAAATGTGTTGGAAATGTTTCTTCTTTTCTCTATCTCTTTATCTTTTTTTTTATCAAAGTCTGTTTAATTTTTTATCTCAGTTTATCTCTCTCTCTGTCTTCTTCTTTATCTGTATCTCTCTCTCTCTGAACCTTTCCATGTCTCTATCATTAAACCTCTCCACCCTTCTCTAACTCTCTCTCCGCCTCTTTATCTGTCTATGTCTCTCAGTTTTCCTAAATCTCTATATTTCTTTCAATTTCTGTCACTTTATCTCTTTATCTGAGTGTATCTTTTAAATTTTTTTTTATCTCAGTCTCTCTTTGTCTATCTATTTTTTTCTATATCTGTGTATCTCACTCTCTCTATCTTTCTATCATTAAATCTCTCTAACTCTCGATCTGTCCATCTCTCAGTTTCTCTCCATCTCGTACGCTCTCTATCAGTCTATTTCTTTATCTTTTTTTCTCTTCTTCTTCTTTTAGGGATTTGAAATCCTTGTAACGTTTTTTTTTATTTATATGCTTATTCTCGTCCCGTGGTGAGTTTTTTTCTCTCGCTGCAGCGTTGCAACATCATCCTCATGATGATGATGTGGGGGAAAAGTAGAAAAAAGGAAAAGAAAATAGTAAAAAATTTAAATCTAATTTACGATTGTAATACCTAAATATGTGTGTAATTAGGTAAACGTGTACGGTGACCAAATAATCTTTCTTTCCTTCTTTTTCTTTCTTTATTTCCTCTTCTTCCTTCTTTTTCTTTCTCTATTTTCTCTTTTCCCTTCTTTTTCTTTCTTTTTTTCCTTCTTTTTCTTTCTTTTTTGTCTCTTTTTCCTTCTTTTACTTTTTTTTTCAAATGCTAAAAAAAATTTCTTACATTTTCGAGTGTAAGGGAGAGAGAGAGAAAGTGTAAGCTAAGTGGTTTATTTTTTAATTTTTTTTCTCGCCCAAACGTTGGCAACACATTCTTGTGAGTCATCACTACTACTACTTCTTCAGTACTTTTGCTTTCGTCGGACTTTGTTTGTTTGTTGATTTTTTTTTGGCAAATGTGTTGGAAATGTTGTTTCTTCTTTTCTCTATCAGTCTATCTCTTTACTTTTTTTATCTCAGTCTATCTGTTTAATTTTTTTATCTTAGTTTATCTCTCTCTCTGTCTTTTTCTATATCTGTATCTCTCTCTCTCTCTCTCTCTGAACCTTTCCATGTCTCTATCAGTAAATCTCTCCATTCTCTCTAACTCTTGATCTGTCTATCTCTCAATCTCTCTCTCTACCTCTTTATCTGTCTTTGTCTCTCAGTTTCCCTAAATCTCTACATTTCTTTCACTCTCTATCAGTCTATCTCTTTATATTCTTTATCTCAGTCTATCTCCTTAACTTTTTTTATGTGTCTATCTTTCTCTATATTCTTCTATATCTGTATCTCTCTCTATGTTTCTATCTCTCTATGTTTAAATGTCTCTATCTCTCAACCTCTCGCTACATCTTTATCTATGTTTCTCAGTTTCTCTAAGACTCTCTATCTCCCTGTATGTCTCTCACTCTCTATCAGTCTATTTTTATCTCGTTATCTTTTTTTATCTCAGTCTGTCTGTTTAATTTTTTATCTCAATTTATCACTCTCTGTCTTCTTCTATAACTGTACCTCACTCAATCTTTCTATCTCTCTAACTCTCGATCGGTCTATCTTTCAATCTCTCTCTCTCTCTCTTCACGTCTTTATCTGTCCATGTCTCTCAGTTTCTCTAAATCTCTCTTTCTTTTTCACCCTCCATCTCTTTAACTTTTTTATCTCAGTCTATCTCTCTCTATCTTTTTCTATATCTGTACCTCTCTCTCTCTTTATCTTTTTTTCCGTATGTGTATCTCTTTTTTTTTATCTTTTTATCTCTCTATCATTAAATCCCTCTATCTCTCTCTATCTTTTTCTATATCTGTACCTCTCTCTCTCTCTTTATCTTTTTTTCCGTATGTGTATCTCTTTTTTTTTATCTTTTTATCTCTCTATCATTAAATCCCTCTATCTCTCTCTCTAACTCTCGATCTGTCTATCTCTCAGTTCCTCTAAATCTCTCTACCTTTTACACTCTCTATCAGTCTATTTATATCTCTTTATCTTTTTTTACCTCAGTCCATATATATATATCTATGTCTCTCCTTATCTCTGTACCATTAAATCTTTCCATCCCTCTAACTCTCATTTCTGTCAATCTCTTTGACATCTGTCTATGTCTCTCAGTTTCTCTAAATATTTTCATCTCTCTATAGGGGTTTTTTTTTTCTCACTCTCTATCAGTCTATCTCTTTATCTCAGTCTATCTTCTTGTATATCTGTATATCTTTCTATCTCTCTCTGCTTCCTGTCGAACCCTTTTCGGGCCGATTCACCTACAAGACGGAGCCCTAGAGGTTTGAAGCAAGGCAAAGGTGAGGTGGCTCCTAATTTTCGGATAGTTTTAGTTGTTGATGGACCACATGACCACGTCTCAAGTCGACGCACCTTTAACCATAGCCAATTTTTTTTGGGGGGTTAACAGGCTACATGAGTGAGGGTGATCCTGATACAGGCAACACCCCCCTCCTTTAATAGCATAGGAAGGGAATTGAAAAGGGGGGGGGATGCGGAAGGTAGCCCAGCAAGGGTTAACTATGGCGGCCCCCGGGCTATGGTTTAAGGATCCTAACCCCCTGCACGCGGTGGTGTTTCACCTAAATAGATGATGCAGAGGGAGGGGAAAACCCTAGAAAACCTGCATCAGGTAGGTCCTGGGGCATTGGGCTGCTACTATTCTCCCTCACGCCCTTCCTTCCCTGTGAATGACGGGGGGAGACGAGTTTGCTGTGGGGACGCAGCATTCCCTTCTCCCCCGTGGTCTCCACCAGTCTTTCAGGAGGCACTTAGTTGGCCCCTGACTGACTGATCCAATGGGATCAGCGGACAACAACAACTCTTGCCATATGCACACCCAAGGTCTTTGACCCCAGTACTGCATATACCTCCATAAAATAGTAGGTGAAGGTGTCTCGGCATGTGTGAGAACTTTGATAAAAAAAATACCCAGAGAGAGAGAGAGAGAGTGCAGGAGGCATCCCCGACATGGTCAGGTAAGCCCCGCAGTCACTCTCTGGGCTGAAGCGCCTGCCAGAGAAACTCTCGCAGCGCCTTATACTCATCCTCTCTCTCTCTCTCTCTCTCTCTCTCTCTATATATATATATATATATATATATATATATATATATATATATATATATATCGAGAGAGAGAGAGAGAGAGAGAGAGAGATCGTCGCGGTCGTCTGGCCTTGGAAGAGGGCGCCGCAGGATGATTGACGTGAATCCTCTTAGTCCAGGGTAATCCCCGGGCTGCGCCGCTTGTTAAACGCTGATTAATTCCCCACATCACAAGGAGATATTTATTTATTTATCTATCTAAGGCGAGTGACAGGATCTAGATTAATGGCGCGATCCCAGTTGAGGCGCTACTTTTATCTCCCTCCCTTCCTCCCCTACCCCTCCCTTCCCCTCCCCGCCCTCCCCTCCCTCCCCTCCCCTCCTCCTCATGGATCCCTCCTCCTTTTATTCTCCTCCCTCCCCCTTGACAACCTTGCCTTATCTTCACGAACTTTTCCCTTCCAGCAAATTCTTTCTTGTCAATAAGGAAGAGAGAGAGAGAGAGAGAAATAGACAGAGATAAAGATAGAAACCGTGATATGGACACGGAAAAACTGAGAGAAAGAGAGAGAGAGAGAGAAAAGATAAAGCGTGAAAGGAAAGGAAAGACCAAAGTTAAAAAGGGAATACATACGGACCGAGAAGAAACGAATGACAGAAAGAGAAAAGAAGGATGAGATATTGAGGAAGAGTGACAGAAACAGAAATAGAGAAAGGACGTAGGAATACAACGACATGATAATAAGAATTATTGAAAGAGTGAGAGGATAAGGAAAGGCGCAGAAAAGGGGAAAGGACGTACGTAAACAGCGAGAGAATCAGAATTATCGAAAGAGAGAGTGAGAGAGGAAAGAAAAGGCACAAAGAAGAGTGAGAAGAAAGAGGGACACGAAAGGTAGAGAAAATGGGAAAGAACTAAAGAGAAAAGTGGTAAGGAAGCGGAACAAACATCACGCGGTATAATGGTTTTTCCCTTGCAGAAGTCTAAAACTAAATTTATAAAGCGAGGGTTGGAGGAGGATAGATTGAGAGAGAGAGAGAGAGAGAGAGAGAGAGAGGAGAATAAACAACATGAAATGATTATGCTGAAGGAATACTTCAAGGACATGGAATGAACCAAATAGAGGAAACAAATTCATTACATTATTAATATCCAATCATATTCTATTATCACGGTAGGGTTTCTAATTTTTTTTTTCTCTCCTCCTTCCATTATGATTCCTTTTGCCCATATTCACCCCTTTTCAACCCTCGCCTCTTCTTCTTCTTCTTATTCTTCGCCTGCTTGCTCCGTACTTAAATTAATCAGCATGGGCGACAGACTGCTGCATCCTTTTGTCTTATTCCTCCTCTTTTTCTTTTTTTTTGGGCGAATACGCCTTTCCATTTCTTTATCGTCTATTCTAAAAATTTCTGCTGACTGTCTTCAGTAAAACTTATGTATAAGCCTCCTTTATTTTTTTTCTCTTTGGCATGGGCGACAGACTGCTGCATCCTTTGTCTTATTCCTCCTTTTTTTCTTTTTTTCTTTTTGTGAAATTCGCCTTTCCATTTCTTTCTATTCTATTCTAAATTTCTGCTGACTGTCTTCAGTAAAACTTATGTATAAGCCTCCTTTATTTTTTTTCTCTTTGGCATGGGCGACAGACTGCTGCATCCTTTGTCTTATTCCTCCTTTTTCTTTTTTTTGGGGGGAAATACGCCTTTCCATTTCTTTATATTCTATTCTAAATTTCTGCTGACTGTCTTCAGTAAAACTTATGTATAAGCCTCCTCTTATTTTTTCTTTTCTTTGGCATGGGTGACAGACTGCTGCATCCTTTTTCTTCCTCCTCCTTTTTCTTTTTTTTCTTTGGTGAATACGCCTTTCCATTTCTTTATCGTCTATTCTAAAATTTCTGCTGACTGTCTTCAGTAAAACTTATCTATAAGCCTCCTCTTTTTTTTTCTCTCTTTGGCATGGGTGACAGATTGCTGCATCCTTTTGTCTTCCTCCTCCTTTTTTTTCTTTTTTTCTTTTTGTGAAATTCGCCTTTCCATTTCTTTCTATTCTATTCTAAAATTTCTGCTGACTGTCTTCAGTAAAACTTATCTATAAGCCTCCTCCTTTTTTTTTCTCTTTGGCATGGACGACAGACTGTTGCATCCTTTTTCTTCCTCCTCCTTTTTCTTTTTATTTTTTTTAGGGGCGAATACGCCTTTCCATTTCTTTATATTCTATTCTAAAATTTCTGCTGACTGTCTTCAGTAAAATTTATGTATAAGCCTCCTTTATTTTTTTTCTCTTTGGCATGGACGACAGACTGTTGCATCCTTTTTCTTCCTCCTCCTTTTTCTTTTTATTTTTTTTAGGGGCGAATACGCCTTTCCATTTCTTTATCGTCTATTCTAAAATTTCTGCTGACTGTCTTTAGTAAAACTTATCTATAAGACTCCTCTTTTTTTTTCTCTCTTTGGCATGGGAGACAGACTGCTGCATCCTTTTTCTTCCTCCTCCTTTTTCTTTTTTTTCTTTGGTGAATACGCCTTTCCATTTCTTTATCGTCTATTCTAAAATTTCTGCTGACTGTCTTCAGTAAAACTTATCTATAAGCCTCCTCTTTTTTTTTCTCTCTTTGGCATGGGTGACAGACTGTTGCATCCTTTTTCTTCCTCCTCCTTTTTCTTTTTCTTTTTTTTGGGGGCGAATACGCCTTTCCATTTCTTTATATTCTATTCTAAAATTTCTGCTGACTGTCTTCAGTAAAACTTATCTATAAGCCTCCTCTTTTTTTTTCTCTCTTTGGCATGGGTGACAGACTGCTGCATCCTTTTGTCTTCCTCCTCCTTTTTTTTCTTTGGGATACGCCTTTCCATTTCTTTATCGTCTATTCTAAAAAGTTCTGCTGACTGTCTTCAGTAAAACTTATGTATAACCCTCCTACTTTTTTTTCTTTCTTTGGCATGGGCGACAGACTGCTGCATCCTTTGTCTTCCTCCTCTTTTTTCTTTTTCTTTTTTTTTGGGGGGCGGGGGCGAATACCCCTTTCCATTTCTTTATCGTCTATTCTAAAATTTCTTCTGACTGTCTTCAGTAAAATTTATGTATAAGCCTCCTCCTCTTTTTTTCTTTCTTTCTTTTGGATATTATTATTATTTTTTTATTATTATTCCTCCTTTTTCTGTGCCCTTGAAAAACCCCTTAACAGTCAGTTCCGGTTCCAAGTTACGAGAAAGAATTTTTCCTAAATCCTCTCTTTTTAATTTCATGAACGTAGTAGGCCTTTGCTGGTTATTTTTTTCCCCTTCTCCCCCCCTCCCCCCTGCCCCCTCCCCCCCGCCCTCCCCCTGCCCTTCTTCCTATCCCGTCATCAAGCCCGCAGAGTCAAGGTTGCTTCTTTTGTGTCTCCCTACCTAAATTCTTCCTGGAAAACCAAACTCTACCTTACTCGCATTCTCCTTGTCGTTCAATCCCTTCTCTTCTCTGTATAAGTTAAACTGATTGATGAACGGGCTACGTTAGGGAACCACCAATTAATAGCATGGGAAGGGGATTGAAAGGGAAGGAAGAAGGAAGAGGAATATTTGGGGTTTGTCACAGCAAAATAGCCCAGGGGGTTGACTAAGGGGCGGCGGCCCTCGGATCTAACCCTGTGGTCCACCTAAAAGAGATTCAAGGAAGAAAAAGAGAATATAGACAATTTGACGAGTTTCCTGTGGGGTCGCAGCATTCCTACCTGTCTCCCTCCCTCCCTAGTCTTACGCTCGACATGTAAACCCTGTTAATTGTTATCGGACGTTAGGAAAAAATGGCTCCTGTGAAAGCCTGGGCCGAAAATGGGGGGTGGAGGGAAAGGAAGATGTAGTAGTTGACGTGATCAAAAAACATCCCCCCCCAAGTGCATGAGGGTTGGAAGGTGCCGCCGCCGTTCTGTCCAAGGTAGACTCTCGTCGGGTTTGGTTTTGACGCCGCCGCGGCGACGGTGAGTCACCGTGGACTTTCCAATCTTTTAAGGTGACGATGGAGGGGAAGGGGGGAAAAGGGAGAGAAACAGAGAGAGAGAGAGAGAGAGAGACATGGAAGGAGTGGTCTGTGGTCGCCTTTCACCTCCGCCATTGGTCACCGCGGCGGCTTTGGCGTGGTGTTGCAGTGGGAGTAATTACGCCAATGTCACCCACCGTCGACGTCACCGCAATCACCCGTCAAGGGGGGGTGGTAGGGGGGGGCGATAGGGGGGGGCGATAGGGGGGGGCGAAAGGGCGGAGGTAGAGGGTGAGGCAAAAGCTACACATAAGTATCTTCTTTAAATTAAATGGGGGAGGGGGTGTGTTTAAATTATTTAATTAATTCAAGTTTCGGACGTTTCATGTTTACATTTAATTGAAAAAAGAGTCACAATAATTTTCAAATAGGTGGGGAAGGAGAGGGGAAGAAGACTGTTACCAAAAAAATTTTCTCAGGGGGTAATTATTAATTTATTTTCTGAGTCATCAAGGATCTATCGATATGCAGATGCAGCTGGAACGTTCCTTCCAGGGTTGAACGTGAAGCGCGGGTCCGGGGAATTGAAGGAAAAACTCAGCTTTATTTTTTTCCTTTCCTCCTCCTTCTTCTCCTTCCCGTCCTCGTTGTCAACACCTTTCTTCCCTGCTTCTGCTTCCTCCTTCTCCTCGGCTGATCAGTCCGTAATTTTATACTGTCTTCCTCCTCCTCCTCCTTCTTCTCCTTCCCGTCCTCGTTGTCAACACCATTTCTCCGCTTCTGCTTCCTTCTCCTCCTCGACTAATC
Organism: Eucriotettix oculatus; assembly: GCA_034510155.1. Taxonomy (NCBI): domain Eukaryota; kingdom Metazoa; phylum Arthropoda; class Insecta; order Orthoptera; family Tetrigidae; genus Eucriotettix; species Eucriotettix oculatus. Next base: position 219,105,805 of record CM067377.1, read on the forward strand.
AGTCCGTAATTTTATACTGTCGTACTCCTTGTTCTTCTCCTTCCCTTCCTCGTTGTCAACACCATTTCTCCCCTGCTTCTGCTTCCTCCTTCTCCTCGGCTGATCAGTCCGTAATTTTATACTGTCTTCCTCCTACTCCTCCTCCTTCTTCTCCTTCCCGTCCTCGTTGTCAACACCTTTCTCCGCAACTGCTTCCTTCTTTCTCGACTGATCAGTCCGGTAATTTTATACTGTCTACCTCCTACTCCTCCTCGTACTCCTTCTTCTCCTTCCCGTCCTCTTTGTCAACACCTTTCTTCCCTGCTTCTGCTTCCTTCTCCTCCTCGACTAATCAGTCCGTAATTTTATACTGTCGTACTCCTTGTTCTTCTCCTTCCCTTCCTCGTTGTCAACACCTTTCTTCCCTGCTTCTGCTTCCTCCTCCTCTACTGATCAGTCCGTAATTTTATACTGTCTTCCTCCTACTCCTCCTCCTCCTTCTTCTCCTTCCCGTCCTCGTTGTCAACACCTTTCTCCCCTGCTTCTGCTTCCTTCTCCTCGACTGATCAGTCCGTAATTTTATACTGTCTTCCTCCTCCTCCTTCTTCTCCTTCCCGTTCTCGTTGTCATAACCATTTCTCCGCTTCTGCTTCCTTCTACTCGACTTATCAGTCCGTAATTTTATTCTGTCTACCTCCTACTCCTCCTCGTACTCCTTCTTCTCCTTCCCGTCCTCTTTGTCAACACCTTTCTTCCCTGCTTCTGCTTCCTTCTCCTCCTCGACTGATCAGTCCGTAATTTTATACTCTCTTCCTTCTTCTCCTTCCCGTCCTCGTTGTCAACACCTTTCTTCCCTGCTTCTGCTTCCTCCTCCTCTACTGATCAGTCCGTAATTTTATACTGTCTTCCTCCTACTCCTCCTCCTTCTTCTTCTCCTTCCCGTCCTCGTTGTCAACACCTTTCTTCCCTGCTTCTGCTTCCTCCTCCTCTACTGATCAGTCCGGTAATTTTATACTGTTTACCTCCTAATCCTCCTCCTTCTTCTCCTTCCCGTTCTCGTTGTCAACACCATTCTTCCCTGCTTCTGCTTCCTCCAACTCGACTGATCAGTCCGGTAATTTTATACTGTCTACCTCCTACTCCTCCTCGTACTCCTTCTTCTCCTTCCCGTCCTCTTTGTCAACACCTTTCTTCCCTGCTTCTGCTTCCTTCTCCTCCTCGACTAATCAGTCCGTAATTTTATACTGTCGTACTCCTTGTTCTTCTCCTTCCCTTCCTCGTTGTCAACACCATTTCTCCGCTTCTGCTTCCTCCTCCTCCTCGACTGATCAGTCCATAATTTTATACTGTCTTCCTCCTACTCCTCCTCCTTCTTCTCCTTCCCGTCCTCGTTGTCAACACCATTTCTCCGCTTCTGCTTCATCCTCCTCGGCTGATCAGTCCGTAATTTTATACAGTCTTACTCCTCCTCCTTCTTCTCCTTCCCGTCCTCGTTGTCAACACCTTTCTTCCCTGCTTCCTCCTCCTCAACTAATCAGTCCGTAATATTATACTGTCTTCCTCCTCCTCCTACTCCTCCTTCTTCTCCTTCCCGTCCTCGTTGTCAACACCATTTCTCCGCTTCTGCTTCCTCCTCCTCCTCGACTGATCAGACGGTAATTTTATACTGTCTTCCTCCTCCTCCTCCAATCCACTCCACTTGTCAATGTCTCACCTTTATACAACTCAGTTTTCTCCCGCCCCTTTTCACCTCCGTATACTCCCCCTCCAAATGGCGGGGAGGGGGGAATGAATGAAAGTTTCTGACGTCGTGACGGTTTTTTGATGATGTTATACGATGATGACAACGGCCCAATTATCGAAAGAAACAAGAGTTAACGTTAACTGCCTGGACTCAGGAACATCTACCCAACCGCCCGAAATAAAAAAAACAACCGCTTCTTCCTGGTCAGCGACATTCTCCATAAATAGGAATAAAATATAGGTGCCGGGTTCTACTGCGCTACAATATAAATAAAAATTATGATCAGTGGAAATGTCTTCCTAACTTTTCTGATGAAGGGGGAGGGAAGGTGCCTCCGAAAATTCAAGTGCTCTAAAATCTCACTCACACGGTGTCAGCCATCTTATGTGAACCTCAAGGTAAAGTCTACCTTCTTTCTACTTTTATCTATCCTTTCCCTATTAATACCTATATATACTCAAGTACTCTAAACCTTCTCAACGAGGTGTCAGCTATCTTATATGAACCTTTAAGGTAAAGTCTACCTTCTTTCTACTTCTCTCTGTCCTTTCCTCATTAATTATCTATATATATATATATACTCAAGTATTCTAAACCTCCTCACAAGGTGTCAGCCATCTTATGAACATCAAGGAAAAGTCACCTTCCTTTCTACTTCTCTCTGTCCTTTCCCCATTAATTATCTATATATATATATATATATACTCAAGTACTCTAAACCTCCTCACAAGGTGTCAGCCATCTTATGTGAACTTCAAGGTAAAGTCACCTTCTTTCTACTTCTTTCTGTTCTTTCCCCATTAATTATCTATCTATATATATATATATATTTATAAAGTCACCTTCTTTCTACTTTTCTGTCCTTTTCCCAATTAATTATATATATGTACTCAAGTACTCTAAACCTCCACAACAAGGTGTCAGCCATCTTATATGAACCTCTAGGTAAAGTCACCTTCTTTTTACCGCTCTGTCCTTTCCCTCTTAATTGTTTTAATTAACATGACAAAGTCGTTTCCTGACTCATATATATATATATGAAGGACTGGAGGTTATTTTGAAAAAATCCGTGTGTGTTGTAGCATTACAATTTAACAATAACTGGAACATTTTCGTTGAGACTTTTGGTGGGTAGGGGGGGAGGAAACAACCCACAGCCCCAGGGAGGATTGTAATATATATATATATATATATGGGGCTGTGGATTGTAATATATATATATATATATATATATATATATTACAACCTCCCTGGTGCTGTGGGTTGTTTTCTCCCCCCCTACCCACCAAAAGTCTCAACGAAAATGTTCCAGTTATTGTTAAATTGTAATGCTTCAACACACACTGTTTTTTTTTCAAAATAACCTCTAGTCCTTCATCCTCTCTCCCACCTTTTGAGCGCCATCTTTGAGTCAACCGTGTGAACTCAACTGACCGACTTTCTTTTGCAAACTCCGTCACGGGTTTGGGTCAGAGACGTTTCCAAGTCACGCTATCCCAAAGAGTCGTCATCGACCTTAACAAGGCGGTTTGCCTTAATTTCTGTTACCCTTGGGCGCGTGATATTTCAGACGCGTTTCGTTGTTAAAAGTGGTAATTGAAATAATTACGACTCGTCCCACTCATCATTCCTTCCCGACAGGAGCGTGTAAATATTAAAAGGCAACTTACACGGCTGCTGAAACGCGATACAAAGGGGAAGGGGAAGGGATGGGGAAGGGAGGGAGGGAGGAATAGAACGAAAAAAAGGAGGAAACACACACACACCTAGAGAGAGAACGAGCGCCCGTTAATTATGGTCGTTCTCGGGAATATTGCTTCTTTTTTCTCATCACCCCGACAAGAACACAAACACAAATTAAGGTAAAATATTGCCCAACCTCTCCCTATCGAAAGGATACGGCTCTAGCGAAAGATTGAAAAAGGTAAACAAGGTGAAACGATATATATATGTATATATAGCCAGTCACGGAACACCACAAGTAGATGAGGATTTTAACCAGGCTGAAAGCCGACCGATAAGGAGTCATCAGGATTTTAGCAGGGGGAATCAAAATCGATAAATGAGATCAATTACATGACAATGCTCGGAGTCATAATTAAAAGTGAAAAAAAGACAGGGTCGTCTGCAAGACATTTAAAGAGTCATTAGGCCATCAGAGGCTAATGAGGAGTCATCAGGCTTCATAAATAAAAAAATGTATGAAAAAGTCAACAGGAACTGAGGTATGGATTCATCCACGTCAAAGTGCGGTCATGAGAAGAGAATAAAAAGGCGATAATTGGCAAATTATGAAGGCACCAGGGGATATGACGGGTCATCAGAGGTCTTTAGATGTCGGTGAGGAGTCTTTGGAAGCCAAGGAGCGGTCATCAGGAGTCAACAGGTCAATATGACGTCATCAGAATCTTTAGATGTCAACGAGGAGTCTTTGGAAGCCAAGGAGCGGTCATCAGGTGTCAAAAGGTCATCATAAGTCTTTAGATGTCAATGAGAAGTCTTTGGGAGCCAAGTAGCGGTCATCAGGTGTCGACAGGTCAATAAGACGTCATCAGAAGTCTTAAGATGTCAAAGACGAGTCTTAGGAAGCCAAAGAGCGGTCATCAGGTGTGAATAGGTCAGTAAGACGTTGTCAGAAGTTTTTAGATGGTAATTAGGAATCTTTGGAAGCCAAGGAGTGGCCATCAGGTGTCGACAGGTCAATAAGACGTCAACGGAAGTCTTTAGATGTCAATGAGGAGTCTTTGGAAGCCAAGGAGCCGTCATCCTGTGTCAACAGGTCAATAAGTCGTAATCAGAAGTCTTTATAAGTTAATAGGAAGTCGTTGGAAGTAAATGAGCAGTAATTAGGTGTCAACAGGTCAATAAAAAGTCATCAGAAGTTAATTAAAATGTCTATATTGCTGCAAAGGCCATTGAAGATTCATCGGGATACGGTAAGGGGCAGCCACAATCCCATAAAGTACTATCAGAAATAAACTAGGACTTATTAGGTCACTATTGGGCAACAGCTAGTCCTTATAACACCATAAGGTCTCATCGTCTATAAGACGTCATTTATAATAAACCACCAGATTCCAATACGGTGTTATGAAGCCATAGTAGGCCAATGACGAGTCTGTAGAAGTCATCAGTTTGGGAAAGGACAATAAAATATCATATGAAGTCAATAAGAAATCAGAATGGCCCCTGAGGTCGTTAAAGAATCATCAGAATCGCCAGAAGCCAATAAAATATTATCTGGTAGGCCAATAAGGAGTCATCATGTGTCAACGGGTCAAAGATACTTTATCAGTAGACTTTAGATGACAACGAGGAGTCGGTAGAAGCTAAGGTACGGTCATCAGGTGTCAAAAGGTCAATAATACGCCATCAAAAGACTTTAGATATCAATGAGGAGTCTTTGGAAGCCAAGGAGCGGTCATCAGGTGTCAACAGGTGAAAAAGACGTCTTCGAAACTCTTTCGATGTCAATAAGGAGTCTTTGGAAGCCAGAGAGCGGTCATCAGGTGAATACAAGGTCAATAAGACGTCGTCAGAAGTCTTTAGATTTCAATGAGGAGTCTTTGGAAGCCAAGGAGCGGTCATTAGGTGTCAACAGGTTAATAAGAAGTCTTTAAATGTCAATTAGATGATTTTGAAAGTCAAGCAGCGGTCATTAGGTGTCAACAGGTCAATAAGACGCCATCTAAAGTCTTTAGGTGTCAACGAGGAGTCTTAAGAAGCCAAGAGGCAGTCAACAGGTATCAACAGGTCTATAATACGTCATCAGAAGTCTTTAGATGTCACTGCGAAGAATTATGGAAGCCGAGGAGCGGTATATCAGGTGTCAAAAGGTTAATTAGACATCATCAGAAGACTTTAGATGTCAATCAGTAATCTTTGGAAGCCAAGGAGCGGTCATCAGGTGTCAACAGGTCGAAAAGACGTCATCAGAAGTCTTTAGATGTCAAAGAAGAGTCTTTGGAAGACAAGGAACGGTCATCATGGGTCAAAAGGTCAATAAGACGTCATCAGATGTCTTTAGATGTCACTGAGGAGTCTTTGGAAGCCAAGGAGCGGTCATCAGGTGTCAACAGGTCAATAATACTTCATTATAAGTCTTTAGATGCCACTGAGAAGAATTTTCGAAGCCAAGGAGCGGTCATCAGGTGTCAAAAGGTCTATAAGACGTCATCAGAATCCTTTAGATGTCAATAAAGATGCCTTTTGAAGCAAAGAAGCTTTCATCAGGTGTCAACAGGTGAAAAAGACGTCATCAGAAGTCTTTAGATGACAACGAGGAATCTTTGGAAGCCAAGGAGCGGTCATCAGTTATCAAAAGGTCAATAAGACGTCATCTCAAGTCTTTAGATGTCAATAGGAAGTCATAAAAAGACAAGGTGAAATCATAAGGTGTCAACAGGTCAATGAGACGTCATCAGAAATCTTCAGATGCCAACGTGATGTCCTTGGAAGCCCAGCAGCGGTTATCTGGTGTCCTCAAGATCAATAAGATGACATAAGAAGCCTTTAGATGTCAATAAAAAGTCTTTGGATGCCAAGAAACAGCCATTAGGAGTCAACAGGTCAATAAAATGTCATCAGAAGTATTTAGATGTAAATGAGAAGTCTTTGGATGTGAAGGAAGCAGTCATAAGGTGTCATCAGGTCAATAAGGCGTCATCAGAACTCTTAAGATGTCAAAGAAGAGTCTTAGGAAGCCAAAGAGCGGTCATCAGGTGTGAATAGGTCAGTAAGACGTCATCAGAAGTCTTTAGATGTCAATGAAAAGTCTTTGGAAGCGATGGAGCTGTCATCAGGTGCCAACATGACGTCATCAGAAGTCTTTAGATGTCACTGCGAAGAATTATGGAAGCCAAGGAGCCGTATATCAGGTGTCTAAAGGTCAATTAGACATCATCAGAAGACTTTAGATGTCAATGAGTAATCTTTGGAAGCCACGGAGCGGTCATCAGGTGTCAACAGGTCAATAAGATGTAATTAGAAGTCCTTAGATATCAATAGGAAGTCCTTGGAGGCCAAAGAGCGGTCATCAGGTGTCCAAAGGTCAATAAGAAGTCATCAGAAGTCGTTAGGTGTCAATGTGGAGTCTTTGGAAGCCAAGGAGCGGTCATCAGGTGTCAACAGATCAATAAGACGTCATAAAAAGATCATCAGGATACAGTAAAGAGTCGTCGGAAGACCATAAGTCATCATCCACAGTAAAGTAGAAGCCATCAGGCCACTATGACGGTAAAAAGAGATGTCATGAGAAGCCAAAAAAAAATTGGAGCATCCAGCCAGTAAGTTGTCTATAAAGAAACCCGCCATTTTCCAATCGGCTATGACGTCACTTGGAGACATCGACGCCCGTGCAGAAAAAGAAACTTCTACCACAACTTCTTTGCTGTCCACCATCCATCCATCATCTTTATGGCCGCCGCGCAAACTCGAGACTCCATCAATATCAATATATATTCTCCCTTTTATCTTGAGCTGAATTCCCTCAGAGACTCTCGCTACGTGATTTATCTTCAGTCGTCGCCAAACCTGATTTTCCCGTCGTTGCGAATTTTTTTTTCTTTTCTTTTGACTTCTCCTCCTCCTCTTCCTCTCTTACGGCCTTACTGTTTTTTTTTGTCTCCCCCCTCTCTCTCCCCTCTTACTCCATGGACCGTCTTTTATATTAAAATTAATGTTTCTGTCCCGCACGTTCCATCGGTAGCAGATAAAAAAATATTTCTGCAAGCGTTTCTCCCAGAAGACGAGATACTTCACTAATGTCTTCCTTCTCTAATGCCTCTGAGCATGTCTCTATATCTTTTTTATCTCCCTATCTCTCTCCGTCTCTATATTTCCCTATCATTATATCTCTTTGAATATCATCCTTCTATCTTTTTAAAACTCTGATCCTCTATCTTTCTACTCTCTCTATTTTTTGTGTCACTATCTCTGTGTCCCTCAATTTCTCTATATCTCTACCTTTATAACTGACTATCTCTCTTTCCCTCAATTTCTCTATATCTCTATCTTTGTAACTCACTATCTCTCTGTCCTCATTTTTTCCTTTATTTTCACCTTTATAACTCACTATCCCTATATCCCTCAATTTCTCTATATCTCTATCTTTGTAACTCACTATCTCTCTTTTTCCCTCAATTTCTATATATCTCCACCTTTATAAGTGACTATCTCTCTGTTCCTCAATTTCTCTACATCACTAACTTTATAACTCACTATCTCTCTGTCCCTCAATTTCTCTATATCTCTACCTTTATAACCCACTATCTCTCTGTCCCTCAATTTCTCTATATCTCTACCTTTATAACTCACTATTTCTCTGTCCCTCAATTTCTCTATATCTCTACCTCTATAACTCACTATCCCTGTATCCCTCAAAATCTCTATATCACTACTATTTTACTCACTATATCTCTATCCCTCAATTTCTCTATATTTCTATCCCTCAATTTCTCTATATCTCTACCTTTATAACTCACTATCTCTCTATCCCTCAATTTCTCTATATCTCTACCTTTATAACTCACTATCTCTCTGTCCCTCAATTTCTCTATATCTCCACCTTTATAACTCACTATCTCTCTGTCCTACAATTTCTGTTTATCTCTACCTTTATAAATCACTATCTCTCTAAACCTCAATATCTCATATATCTTCACCTTTATAAATCACTATCTCTCTGTCCCTCAATTTCTCTACATCTCTACCTTTATAACTCACTATCTCTCTATCCCTCAATTTCTCTATATTTCTATCCCTCAATTTCTCTATATCTCTACCTTCGTAACTCACTATCTCTCTATCCCTCAATTTCTCTATATTTCTATCCATCTCTTTCCCTCAATTTCTCTATATCTCTACCTTTATTACTCACTATCTCTCTGTCCCTCAATTTCTCCTTTATCTTCACCTTTATAATTCAGTATCTCTGTATCCCTCAATTTCTCTATATCTGAACCTTTATAACCCACTATCTCTCTATCCCTCAATTTCTCTATATCTCTACCTTTATAACTCACTATCTCTCGAAATTTTGGTAAACGTTTGTAAATAAATATTTTTTCTCTTCTTAAAAAAATTGTTTCAAATATGTATGTATAAAAGACAGTTATTTTATAATCTAATAACTTACATTAACATATGAATAAAACTTCATCAGAGAAAAAAAAAGTTTAATTAGTCACAAACTTTTTCTATTTTAAGCTGTACGTTTTCCCCCTTTAATGAAACTCGTTTCTTACGCCACTGTTGTTTACTTGCAAGTGTGAGTACTGATGGAGCACAGAGAAAGAGAATGAGAGAGAGAGAGAGAGAGAGAGGAGACGAACAGTGAGGATCCTCTCACATCCGTGCGTCGCAGTCTCCATCTCCAAACTCTCTGGCAACTCTTTACTGCAGTTCCATTTCCCGCCTACTGATCAACCTTTATGATCACTCATGACTCCGTATCGGCTTCTACTGGCTTTTTATTTCCTTTAAGATGGTTTCCGTTGGCATCTCATCTGTCTGTTATGGACTAATCACTCTGCATTAACTAATAGTATTGATCTCCCCTTTTTATTGAACTGCATTTGGCCTCATGACTCCTTATATTTTTCTTTTCTGATGATCTCTTACTGCCGTCTGATGACACCTTATTAGCCTGTAATTCACTTATGACTGTTTATTTGGCCTCTGGTGACTATTCATTGCCATTTGATGACCCCAAACTGTTTCTGATGACGCCTCATTTGGCTTTAATTCACTGATGACTGTTTATTTGGCCTCTGATGACGCTTAATTAGCCCTTAAATCACTGATGACTGTTTATTTGGCCTCTGGTGACTCTTCATTTCCTGCTGATGACCACAAACTATTTCAGATGACGCTTAATTAGCCCTTAATCATCTGGTAACTGTTTATATGGCTTCTGATGACTCTTGAATTAACTGATGACTGTTTATTTGGCTTCTGATGACTCTTCATGGCCTTCTGATGACCCCAAACTGTTTCTGATGACGCCTCATTTGGCTTTAATTCACTGATGACTGTTTATTTGGCTTATGATGACTCTTCATTGCCTTTTGATGGCTCACAAACTATTTCTGATGACGCCTCATTTGCCTTTAATTCACTGATGACTGTTTATTTGGCCTCTGGTGACTCTTCATTGCCTTCTGATGACCCACAAACTATTTCTGATGACGCCTAATTCGCCTTTAATTAACTGGTGACTGTTTATTTGGCCTCTGGTGACTCTTCATTGCCTTCTGATGACCGTAAACTCTTTCTGATGACGCCTCATTTGCCTTTAATTCACCGATGACTGTTTATTTGGCTTATGATGACTCTTCATTGCCTTTTGATGACCCACAAACTATTTCTGATGACTCTTGATTAGTCTTTAATTCACTGATGACTGTTTATTTGGCCTCTGGTGACTCTTCATTGCCTTTTGATGACCCCAAACTGTTTCTGATGACGCTTAATCGGCCCTTAATTCACTGGTGACCATTTATTTGGCCTCTGATGACGCTTAATTAGCCCTTAATTCACTGGTGACTGTTTATTTGGCTTCTGATGACTCTTGATTAGCCTTTAATTCACTGATGACTGTTTATTTGTCATCTGATGACTCTTCATTGCCTACTGATGACCTCAAACTGCTCCTGATGACACCTTATTAGCCTTTAATTCACTGATGACTGTTTATTTGGCTTATGATGACTCTTCATTGCCTTCTGATGACCCACAAACTATTTCTGATGACGCTTAATCGGCCCTTAATTCACTGATGACTGTTTATTTGGCCTCTGATGACGCTTAATTAGCCCTTAATTCACTGATGACTGTTTATTTGGCTTTGATGACTCTTCATTGCCTTATGATGACCACAAACGGTCATTTAGTTCACTGGTGACTGTTTATTTGGCCTCTGGTGACTCTTGATTAGCCTTTAATTACTGATGACGTTATTTGCTTATTTGTGAACTGTTATTCTCTGATGACGCCATCATTTTGATGACCTGATAGCTAATTCATGATGACTGTTTATTTGGCCTCTGATGACTCTTGATTAGTCTTTAATTAACTGTTGACTGTTTATTTGGCTTCTGATGACTGTTCATTGCCTTCTGATGACCCCAAACTGCCTCTGTAAAATTTTTGCTTTTCCTGCCCTGTTTTTCGGATGCCTGTCTTCTTCGATATTCTATTACGGTGCTCTTCCAAATTAGCAAACACACTACTAAACCCCACTCCTCCCCCCTCCCCCCTCAAAAAAAATTAATTGTTGGCATAAACCGTTTCATCAGGGAATCAAGGAAGGTAATCCTCCATCACGTTTAACCGTGTGTAATTTTCGGACACGCAACAGCCTGTTTCTGTTAGGTTGTTTTTTTTTGTTGGGTAGATGGCTGGCCCAGGACCCGCCCGGCTTACCTCTGTGTGTGTGTGTGTGTGTGCGTGTGTGCGTTCCGGTTCTTCCAACGAAGGCTGCTGCTGTTATCCTTTTACCTTTTTGTTTTTTGTTTGTTTCGCTGAGAGGGAAGAGTCGTAGAGTTACTGTAGTAGTAGTTGTTGTTGTTGTAGCAGCAGCAGCCGCGCTTTGCCTGCCCTTGTTTTAATTATTGCTTTACAGCGCCATCGTGTTTCTAACTGCTACCAGCACGTGCCTGGCTTCCTACCTGCTCCTGAGGTTGGCAACACTGCGACTGGCAGCTCCAAAGGTACTTATGGCGACTCGTTTGGAGGAGAGGTGACTCTTAACTGAAATTACTTCTAATTGGCGACGTGGTTACCAGCCTGACGACATCCCTACTACCTTCCTAACTGCCAATGAACCATTACGCAGTCACTTATCCTCTGCGTGCGTGCGGCGGCGACGACGACGACGACGACAACGTAATCATCAGAAAAAAGAGGAGAATATGCTTGAAATAAACGAGTCGCTTATCCTCTGCGTGCGTGCGGCGGCGACGACGACGTTGACAACGTTACCATCAGACAAAAGAGGAGAGAATATGCTTCAAATAAACTAGTCGCTTATCCTCTGCGTGCGTGCGGCGGCGACGACGACGACGACGTAACCAACAGATAAAAGTGAGGAGAATAAGCTTCAAATAAACGAGTCACTTATCCTTTGCGTGCGGGCGGCGGCGACGACGACGATCACAACGACGACGTTACCAACAGACAAAAGAGGAGAGAATATGCTTCAAATAAACGAGTCACTTATCCTTTGCGTGCGTGCGGCGGCGACGACGACGACGACGACAACGTTACCATCAGACAAAACAGGAGAGAATATACTCCAAATAAACTAGTCGCTTGCCCTCTGCGTGCGTGCGGCGGCGACGACGACGACGACGTAACCAACAGATAAAAGTGAGGAGAATAAGCTTGAAATAAACGAGTCGCTTATCCTCTGCGTGCGTGCGGCGGCGACGACGACGATGACGACGTTATTATCAGACAAAACAGGAGAGAATATACTCCAAATAAACTAGTCGCTTGCCCTCTGCGTGCGTGCGGCGGCGACGACGACGACGTAACCAACAGATAAAAGTGAGGAGAATAAGCTTCAAATAAACGAGTCGCTTATCCTCTGCGTGCGTGCGGCGGCGACGACGACGATGACGACGTTATTATCAGACAAAACAGGAGAGAATATGCTTCAAATAAACTAGTCGCTTATCCTCTGCGTGCGTGCGGCGGCGACGACGACGACGACGTAACCAACAGATAAAAGTGAGGAGAATAAGCTTGAAATAAACGAGTCGCTTATCCTCTGCGTGCGTGCGGCGGCGACGACGACGACGACGTAATCAACAAAACAGGAGAATACTAAATAACGAGTCCTTCCTTGCGTGCGTGCGGCGGCGACGACGACGACGACGTACAACAGAAAAGTGAAGAGAATATGATTCAAATAAACGAGTCGCTTATCCTCTGCGTGCGTGCGGCGGCGACGACGACGTTGACAACGTCATTATCGTCAGACGAAAGAGAAGAATATCGACCAAATAATCAAATAACTTGATGGGCTAAGTCATCATTTCTTCTTCTTCTACTACTACTACTGGGTGCGTCGTTGGCCTTTTTCCACCATTTTGGTAACCCTTAGAGAGCAGTAGAATCTCTGGATGCAGAGTTTAAAAAGTATTAATTAATAATAGTCCTTTTATGACGTAATAAAATCTCCTGTCTGGGAAAGGTGGAAGGGAGGGTCTTTAAGACGTCACACGAATACACACACACAGACAGAGAGAGAGAGGGACAGAGGGAGGAGAAGACAGAGAGAGGAGGGAAAAAAGAGACGGAGAAGAAAAAGAGAGAGAAAAGAGAGAGAGAACAGAGAGAGAGAAAAGAGAGAGTGAGAAAAGAGAGAGAACAGAGAGAGAAGAGAGAAAAGAGACGTAGAACAGAGAGAGAGAGAAAAAAAGACAGAGAGAAAGAGAACAGAGAGAGAAGGCCCAGAGGGGAGTGAGAAAAGAGAGGGAGAAGAGAGAGAGAAAAAAAAGAGTGAGGGAAAAGAAATAGAGAGAAGAGAAAAAAGAGACGGAGAAGAGAGAGAGAAAAAAGACAGAGAGAAAGAGAACAGAGAGAGAAGGCCGAGAGGGGAGGGAGAAGAGAGAGAGAAAAAAAGAGAGAGAGGGAAAAGAAATAGAGAGAAGAGAAAAAAGAGACGGAGAAGAGAGAGTAACGAGAGGGAGAAAAGAGAGAGAGAGAACAGAGACAAAAGACCGAGAGGGGAGACAGAGAAGAGACGGAGAAGAGAGAGAGAAAAAAGAGACAGAGAGAAGACCCAGAGAGAAAAGAGAGAGAAAGGAGACAGAGAAAGGAGAGAGAACAGAGAGAGAAGACCGAGAGAAGAGAGAGAAAAGAGAGATAGGAGAGAGAACAGAGAGGAGAGAGAAAAGAGGCGGAGAAGAGAAAGAGAAAAGAGAGAGAAGACCGAGCGAGAGAAAGGAGAGGCAAGAGACTTTTTTTTGGTTAACAGGCTACATGAGGGTGATCCTGAAACAGGCAACACCCCTCCTTTAATAGCATAGAAAGGGAATTGAAAACAGGGGGGATGCGGAAGGTAGAGGCAAGGTAGCCTAGCAAGGGTTGACTACCGGACCCCCGGGCTATGGTTTAAGGATCCTACCCTCGTCGCGGTGTTTCACCTAAAGAGATGCAGAGGGGAAAACCCTAGAAAACCTGCATCAGGTAGGGTCGTGGGGTTCATTGGGCTGCTACTATTCTCACGCCCTTCCCTGTGAATGACGGGTAGGGACGCAGCATTCCCTTCTCCGTGTCTCCACCAATTTCAGGAGGCAATTGGCCCTCGACTGATCCAATGGGATCAGCGGACAAATACTCTTGCAATATGCCCAAGGTCTTTGACCCCAGTACAACATATACCTTCTAAAATAGTAGGTGAAGGTGTCTCGGCATATGAGAACTTTGATAAAAAGTACCCAGAGAGAGAGGGAGAGAGTGTTTTTTTTTTTGGGTAACAGGCTACATGAGGGTGAGAGATCCTGAAACAGGCAACTTCCCTTTAATAGCATAGGCGCGGAGATAAATGGAGAGACAGATATAAAAAAACTGCGAGATAGAAGAGGAAACTTTGTGAAATGCAGATGTGGTTAGGAGAGACTCTGATGATTCTAGTTTCTAATCGGCCGTCTCTCTCTCTCTCTCTCTCCTTCCGCGGAGGAGAATGTCCCAAGAGTGAGGAGAGAGAGAGAGAGAGAGAGAGAGTGATGGCTGCTTCCCATTAGTATTCCTCCGCGCTCCTCCGTCAATTCCGTTACGGCAATAAATACCCACAACTCTCTCTCTCTCTCTCTCTCTCTCTCTCTCTCTCTCTCTCTTGCTGATGGTTATTATTAAATATTATTGGTTCGCCACGATTTTAATCGCAACTATAAAAAGTAATTTATTAGGTAAAGGGAGGGAAGAAAACGAATATTAATGTATTTAATGAAGGCGATGCTGCTGCTACTTGTTGTTGGACACTACATCACATCACGTCACGGGAGGGAGTGAGCTTCCTGCATACTAATCCCTGTCTATCCATCTCTCTATCTCTCTCTCTCTATCTGCTCTTCTCTCTCTGTCTCTCACTTCACTCTCTTCCTATCTCTTCTCTTGCTTTCTTTCTTCTCTCTCTCTTCTCTCTCTTACTGTTTCTTATCTCTCTTCTCTCTCTTTCTATCTCTTCTCTCTCTGTTTCTATCGCTCCCCTCCCTTCTCTCTTTCTCTCCTCTCTCTCTTCTCTCTCTTTCTGTCTCTTATCTCTCTTCATTCTCTTTCTATCTCTTCTCTTACATTCTCTCTTCTCTCTTTTCCTATCTCTTCTGTCTCTTCTCTTACTTTCTTTCTTCTCTCTCTTTCTCTCCTCTCTCTCTTGTCTCTCTTTCTGTCTCTCCCCTCGCTATTTTCTGTCTCTTATCTCTCTTCATTCTATTTATATCGCTTCTGTCTTCGCTCTCTTTCTGTCTTCTCTCTCTTTTTCTCTACTTCTTTCTCTTCTCTCTTCTCTTAACTTCTCTCGTCTCTCTTTCTCTCTCTTCTCTCTCTTTCTCTCTTCTCTCTCCTCTTACTTTCTCTCTTCTTTCTCTGTCTCTCACTTCACTCTATTCTTATATCTTCTCTTGCTTTCTTTCTTCTCTCTCTTTTTCTCCTCTCTCTTCTCTCTCTTACTGTTTCTTATCTCTCTTCTCTCTCTGTTTCTATCTCTTCTCTCTCTGTTTCTATCTCTTCTCTCTCTGTTTCTATATCTCCCCTCCCTTCTCTCTTTCTCTCCTCTCTCTCTTCTCTCTCTTTCTGTCTCTTATCTCTCTTCATTCTCTTTCTATCTCTTCTCTTACATTCTCTCTTCTCTCTTTTTCTATCTCTTCTGTCTCTTCTCTTACTTTCTTTCTTATCTCTCTTTCTCTCCTCTCTTCCTCTCCTCTCTCTTTCTATCTCTCCCCTCGCTATTTTCTGTCTGTCTGTCTCTTATCTCTCTTCATTCTCTTTATATCGCTTCTGTCTTCGCTCTCTTTCTCACTTGTCTCTCTTATTCTCTATTTCTTTCTCTTTTCTCTTCTCTTAACTTCTCTCGTGTCTCTCTTTCTCTCTCTTCTCATACTTTCTCTCTTCTCTCTCTCTTTCTCCATTCTCTCTCTTCTCTTTCTTTCTCTCCCTTTCTCTCTTCTCTCTCTCTTTCTCTCTTCTCTTTCTTTCTCTCTGTTTCTCTCCCTTTCTCTCTTCTCTCTTTCTCTCTCTTCTCTCTCTTTCTATCTCTTCTATCACTTCTCTTTCTTTCTTCTCTGTTTTTGCTCCCCTCTCTCTGTTCTCTCTCTTTCTCTCTTACTTTCTTTCTTCTCTCTGTTTCTTTCTCTTTCTATCTCTCTTCTCTCTCTCTTTCTATCTCTTCTATCTCTCTTTCTATCTCTTCTCTCTCTCTCTTTCTATCTCATCTCTTACTTTCTCCCTTCTCATTATTCACTCTTTTTTCTCTCTCTCTTTCTTTTATGTATAATCCAGGGTTGACTTTGTATCATTTTTCAGGTTCGCTCTCCCCAGGTGTGTGAAGGTGTGACCCATCATCATCTTCTTCTCAAGCAGTGAGATTTTTCCCTGGGAGGTCTCCCTTGCCCGGGTACTTTGTGGACCGTACCCGAGTCCTCGACGTTGCAACATCCTCTCCGTTGCTCCTCACTAATCGTCCCCCTCCCCCCTGACAATTATCAGTTAATACCTGAGCGATGGCGTAACCAGTCCTGTTTCCTACTGCTCTGTAAGTGGAGATCCCTAATTACCCCCCCGAACATACACCGCGGAGGAAGAAGAAGAAGTAGTAGTAACTGTTGCTGCGCTGCGGTCTGTTGTTAATTTGGACTCTTTCACATTGCAGTTATCAGCCGCCGCTAGATGGAAAAGATTAAAATCAGGGAAGGCGCTACGTGTAGTCGTAATATCTCTGACTGCATTCCTCGCTTCCTCTTTATAACCATCCTTGAAATCAGAGATCTTCTTCTCTCTCTCTCTGTCATTAGCTGCTTTGCTTTGCCTGGGTTAACGCTCTTGTCAGGTCAACTTTCCTACACCAAAGATGATAGCTACACAGCGTGACGTCATCCCCCAAGACAGAAAGAGAAAGATAGAAAAAATCAGAGATGCTAGACAGAGATGAACGGAAAGATACAAGGCCGGCGATTTTTTAATAATAAAAATTAACGCCATTTTATATTTAAAAAAATAACATTATTTTACCAGATAACTACTAAGAAACTTTTTGAGGACCTGGGAGAAAAAAATAAAAAAATAAAAATCTTAAATGAGGTCATAAGTCTTGGAAAGAATTAAGATTTTTATTAAAGAAATACTTCCCAAAAAATTTTGAAAAAGTTAACCCATGTTGAAATTATGTAAAGAAAGAAAGACAAAGAGACAGACAAAAAGAGAGGAAAAATCAGAGATGCTAGGCAGAGATGAACGGAAAGATAGAAGACCGGCGATTTTTTAATAATAAAAATTAACGCCATTTTATGTTTAAAAAAAATAACATTATTTTCCCAGATAACTACTAAGAAACTTTGAGGACCTGGGAGAAAAAAATAAAAAAATAAAAATCTTAAATGAGGTCATAAGTCTTGGAAAGAATTAAGATTTTATTAAAGAAATACCTCCAAAATATTTTGAAAAAAATAACCCATGTTGAAATTATATAAAGAAAGAAAGACAAAGAGACAGAGAGAAAAATCAAAGATGCTAGACAGAGAAAAACGGAAAGATAGAAGACCGGCGATTTTTTTTAAAAAAATTAACGCCATTCTATTTTTTAAAAAATGAACATTATTTTACCAGATAACTACTAAGAAACTTTGAGGACCTGGGAGAAAAAAATAACAAAGAAAAATCTTAAATGAGGTCACAAGTCTTGGAAAGAATTAAGGATTTTATTAAACAAATACTTCCAAAATATTTTGAAAAAAAATAACCCATGTTGAAATTATGTAAAGAAAGAAAGACAAAGAGACAGAGAAAAAAAATCAGAGATGCTAGGCAGAGATGAACAAAGACATAGAAAGGCTGGCGATTTTAATTAAAAAATTAACGCCATTTTATTATTTAAGAAAATAACATTATTTTACCAGATAACTACTAAGAAACTTTAAGGACCAGGGAGAAAAAAATAACAAAGAAAAATCTTAAATGAGGTCACAAGTCTTGGAAAGAATTAAGGATTTTATTAAACGAATACATCCAAAATGTTTTGAAAAAAAAATAACCCATGTTGAAATTATATAAAGAAAGAAAGACAAAGAGACAGAGAAAAAGAGAGAAAAAAAATCAGAGATGCTAGGCAGAGATGAACAAAGACATAGAAAGCCTGCGATTTTAATTAAAAAAATTAACGCCATTTTATTTTTTTAAAAAAATAACATTATTTTACCAGATAAGTACTCAGAAACTTTTGAGAACCTGGGAGAAAAAAAACACAAAGAAGCATCTTGAATGAATCTCGCAAAAAAAATTAGATATTAGTAAAATAAATACTCCCAAAAAAATTTTTTTTAGAAAAAAAAATAACCACACATGTTGAAGTTATTTAATCTAGCATTTTGTTAATTTTAAAATGAGAAAGTTTAGTTTTAGAAATGATGCTGATTTATTACTTGATTAGGATTATAAATTATTAGGTAATGTTCCAAAAGTAAGCCTCGCCTTTCCCCCCCCCCCCCAATGGCGCCATTTTGATTACACATGTTTCGTGACGTGCATGGCGTTAATTTTAGTGACAAGCTGAGCACGTTGGCAGCATTGCGTGTCAGAGGGAGAAGCCAGAGAGGTTATCACCGCGCATGCGCACTCGTAGCAGAGACATTACGCACGCAGAGGTTGTTGTGAGTGAGATCAGCGGATGAGGAGGAGGAGGAGGAGAAGACGATCGTTGCCAGGCGCCAGGGTGTAATAGGGAGACCTTCCAGGGAGGCGCAGGTGTGTGTGTGTGTCTCTCTCTGGGTAATTACCCCCCTCCCCCCGGTCGCTTCCTTCCTTCCTTTAACGCGCGCGCGCGAGAGAGAGAGAGAGAGAGAGAAGACGTGTTTCTAACTAACAAATTACCAGCAATTTTCGTCATGGCGCTGGACAATTAGCATCGTCAAACAACAACAGTACTACTACGTCACTATGGCGGGACTGAGTAGGGCCGCGATCATCACGGAGACAGAGGACTCGTCTCTCTCTATCCATCTCTGTATCTCTATCTCTGTATATCCCTCTCTACCTCTCTCTCCCTCTCTCCATCTATCTACTTATCTGTCTATATCCCTCTCCATACTCTCTATCTGTCTATCTGTCTTTCTCTCTCTCTCCATCTATCTCTCTAAATATCTCTCTATCCCTCTCTATCTCTCTCATTCTCACTCTCTCTCCATCTATCTATATATATCTCTCTCTCTATCTCTATCCCGCACTATTTCTTTCTCTATCTATCTCTATCTCTCTATCTTTCTATCTCTATCCCTCTCTATCACTTTCTCTATCTCTCCTTCTCACTCTCTCTCCATCTCTATCTATCTCTCTTTCTCTATCCCTCTCTATCTCTTTCTCTCTCTCTCCATCTCCATCTCTCTCTATCTCTCTTTCTCTCTCTCCATCTATCTATCTATCTATTTACCTATCTCTCTATCTACCTCTATCTTTCTATATATCTCTCTCAACCTTTCTATCTCTCTCTATCCCTATCCCTCTCTATCTCTCTGTATATCTCTCTTTATCTTTCTCTATTTCTCTTTCTCTCACACCCCATCTATCTCTCTATCTCTCTCTAGCTCTTTCTCTCTCTCTATCTGTATCTCTTTCTATCTCTCTCCACCTCTATCTATCTCCCTCTATCTCTATCTGTCTTTACCTTTCTCTATCTCTCATTCTCTTTCTCACCCTGTTTCTCTCTCTATCTCTCTCCATCTCTATCTATCTCTCTTTCTCTATCTCTAACTATCTCTTTCTATCTCTTTCTCTCTCTCTCCATCTCTATCTCTCTCTTTCTTTCTTTCTTTTTCTCTCTCCATCTATCTATCTGTACCTATCTCTCTCTATTTTCTCTCTCTATATATCTATCTCTTTCTCTCTCTCCATGTCTGTCTCTCTATCTCTCTCCATCTCTATCTCTCTTTCTCTTTCTTTCTCTCTCTCTATCTCTCTCCATCTCTATCTATCTCTCTATCTTTATCTCTCTCTATCTCTCTGTATCTCTTTCTCTACCTCTCTGTTTCTCTCTCTCTCTCCATGTATCTCTCTCTATCTCTTTCTCTATATATCTCTCTCTATCCCTCTCTATCTCTCTGTATCTCTATGTCTCTGTTTCTCTCTCTCTCCATCTTTCCCTCTCTATCTCTTTCTCTCTCTCTCTCCATCTCTATCTATCTCTATCTCTTTCTCTCTCTCTATCTCTTTCTCTCTCTCTCTATCTCTCTCTCCATCTCTATCTATCTCTCTTTCTATCTCTCTATCTCTCCATCTATATCAATGTCTCCATCTCTGTCTATCTCTCCATCTCTATCTATATCTCTGTATCTGTATCTCTGTTTCTCTCTCTCTCCATCTTTCCCTCTCTATCTCTTTTTCTCTCTCTCTATGTCTCTC
>CM067377.1:219131139-219134839 GCA_034510155.1 Eucriotettix oculatus
TTTCCTTCCCTTTCCTTCCTTCCTTCCCTTTCTTCTTTCTTTCCTTCCCTTCCTTCCTTTCCTTCTTCCTTCCTTTCTATTCCTTTCCTTCCCTTCCTTCTCTTCCTTTCTTCCTTCCTTCCCTTCCTTCTTTCCTTCCTCTTCTTCCCTTCCTTCCTTCCCTTCCTTCCTTCCCTTTCCTTCCCTTCCCTTCCTTACTTCTTCCTTCCTTCCTTCCCTTCCTTCCTTCCTTTCCTCCCTTCCTTCCCTTCTCTCTCTATCTTCCTTCCCTTCCTTCATTCCCTTCTTCCTTCATTTCTTTCCTTTCCCTCTCCTTCCTTCCATCCTTTCTTTCCTTTCCTTTCTCCTTTCCTTCCATCCCTTTCCTTTCCTTCCCATTCATTCCCTTCCCTTCTCTTTACTTCCCTTCCCTATCGTTACTTTCCTTCGCTTCCCTTCCCTACCCTTCACGTCCTTGCCCTGCCCTTCCCTTCCCTTCTCTTCCCAAGCCCTATCCTTCCCATCCCATCCCTTTCCTTCCACTCCCTGCCCTTCCCTTTTCTTCTTTTCTCTTCCCTTCCCTTCCTTCCCCTTTCTTTCTGTTCCTTTCCTTTCTTTCCTCCCCTTCCCTTCCCTTCTCTTCCTTTCCCTTTCCTATCCTTCCCTTCCATTTCTTATCCTTCCCTCCCGTCCATTCCCTTCCGTTCCCTTCCCATCACTTCCCTTCCCTTTCCTTTTCGTTCCCGTCCCTTCCCTTCCCATCCCATCCCTGGCACCAAGCAAGTTAAATTTCTTTACCTTCGTATTTTTCCTTGTCGCGTGGTTGGAAATTCCTCTAGTGTCTCAAGCCCGACCGTTTTTATTTATTTTTTTCCCCTCCCCTTTCCCTCCCCTCTGCCCCCTCATCTCTTTCCTTCTTGCTGTTTCCTCAGTTTATTTTCGTCTCCGCATTCCCCGCGCGGGAGTCCTTTTGTTGGGATTTCCGCCGCCTCACTGGTGATGTTGGTCATCTGTCAGGACGAGGACCAGGTAGTGGAGAGGAGGAGAGGAGGAGGAGGAGGAGGCTGAGTCACAGCGCTGCTCCTGGCGCCACTGAGGCGACCTCAAGAGGTCGGTAGGACTCGCGCTCTACTCTCCGGATGAGGGGAAAATACTATATATATATAGGTAATGGACAGTAGTAATGGGGAAGAAAGAGCACACTTTAAGATGACGTCATCAGTCCCTCATTACAGTCAACGCAGCACAGCCGTCAACTTCCGTCACAACTACTACTAGAGAAGGAAGCTGTAACTAGAATAGAAGATAAAGAAGAGGAAGCAGAAATGAAAGGAAACAACATCGAGTAGGACAAGGATGACGTCACACAATGCTATTTAACTTATGGGTGTGTGTGTGTGGAACAGGAGATGAAGAAAAGTTAAAACGGAAAAAAAAGGGGAAAAGGGAAACATCTGGAAGGAGGAGGAGAAGAATAAACAATAAAAATACACCTCCCTATTGTTGTATTGTTTTCGTCTTTTTTGTTTCAAGGACCTCTCATCATGATGAAAATACAAAGTGACGATAATTGTTCGTTTTGTCTCTTTTTTTCTCTCTCTCTCTCGCTCTTTCTCTCTTAATCCTTATTTTTACCAGTTTTCTTTTTAACCAATTTTTTTTATTCTCACGGGATCTATTTTCGTCTTTTTTTTTTACAGACCTCTCATGATGAAAATACAAAGGGACGATAATTGTTCGTTTTGTCTCTTTTTTTCTCTCTCTCTCTTGCTCTTTCTCTCTTAATCCTTATTATAACCAGTTTTCTTTTTACCCGATTTTTTTATTTTCACGGGACCTATTTTCGTCTTTTTTTTCATGGACCTCTTATCATGGAAATACAAAGGGACGATAACCGTTCGTCTTGTCTCTTTTTTCCTCTCTCTCTCTCTCTCTCTCTCGCTCTTTCTCTCTTAATCCTTATTATAACCAGTTTTCTTTTTACCTGATTTTTTTATTTTCACGGGACCTATTTTCATCTCTTTTTTGCATCGAGAAAATACCAAAAAGGGACGATAACCGTTCGTTTCTCTGTCTTTTCTCCCTCTCTGGTTCTCTTAATCCTTATTTTTCCAGTTCTTTTTTCAATATACTGAATCTTTCCAAGAGGCCTATTTTCGTCTTCTTTTTCATGGAAATGACGGTAGCCATAGTCTCCTTTCTCTTCCTTCCCCAGTTCCAACGTCCTATCCGGGTCACTACTTTCCTCCCCCTATCTCTCTCTCTCTCTTTTTCTTTTTCTCTCTGTTTCATTCACTGTCTTTTTCCCCCCACCATTTGATTCCTTCTAGTGAAACCTGCTTTTTCTGTTTCCACCTCGTCTTTACGCTACTGCAGCTAAATTCAACCATCTTCTGTCTGTCTGTCTGTCTGTTTGTCTCCCTCCCTCTTTCTCCCCTCCCTCTTTTCTTTCTTTTTCTCTGTTTCATTCACTGTCTTTTTCTCCTTTGATTCCTTCTACTGAAACCTGTCTGTCTGTCTGTCTGTCTGTCTGCCCCCTCTCTCTCTCCTTCCTCCTCCCTCTTGCTTTTCAACTAATCCGTGCGTAAACTGCCTCCTGTATATTTTTATTTTTTTCCTCCCGACTTCTGGAGCCATTAAGAGCCTAGTGTTTGTTTATCTTCCTCGAGGTAAGATTCAATTACATCGCATCGGCCATTAAGGGTTCCCCCCTCTTTTTTTCTGTCCTTTATTATTATGATTATTACTGTTATTTTTCTCTTCTTCTTGTTCCTCCTCCTCCTGAGGCATCTTCGTGTGTGTTTACTTTTCCCTCCCCTTAATTGCAACGTGGCGTTCCTCCTAATTTAAAAATCCTTTATAATTAAAGTAGAATCCTGTGGCTGCTGATGATGATGATGGTCTGTTTTACTTTTCCCATGGGATGTAATTGAAAATCATCCGTCTTTTCGTCACGGCGATCCTCGGGCCCCGGAAGGAGGATAATTTATAATCACTTTGTTTCAAATTAACGTCGGTTCGGTTGTTTGTTTTTAGGTTCCGCATCGTCAGCAGAGGGAGGGAGAGAGAGAAAATATTTGGGCACGAGTGGGACGATTATCTCTCTCTCTCTCTCTCTCTCTCTCTCTCTCTCTTCTCTCTCTATCACACAAACTCTTGTCGTCATAGGAACAAGGAGATGACGAAATTTTGTGGAAGCGTTAGTTACGTTATTATTTACGCACAGAGACGAGAAAGAGAGAGAGAGAGAGAGAGAAAGGTGAAGATAGAGAGATACAATATACATAGGGAGGAAAAGAGAGTAAGAGAGGGATACAGATAGAGAGAGGAAGAGAAAGAGACACTATATACATAGAGAGACAGAGAGAGAGAGAGAGAGAGAGAGAGAGAGAAAATACTTATAGATACACAGAGAGAGAGATAGAAAGGTGAAGATAAAGAGATACAATATACATAGAGAGGAAAAGAGAGAGTAAGTGAGGGGACGAGAGAGATAGAGAGAGGAAGAGAAAGAGACACTATAGTCATATAGAGGCAGAGGGAGTAAGATTGAGGTAAAGATAGATAGAGACAGAGAGATAGAGAAACAAAAAACTTATAGACACAGAGAGAGAGAGAGACAGAGATAGAAAGGTTAATATAGAGAGATAAAATATACATAGATAGGAAAAGAGAGAGCAAGGGAGGGGTACAGATAGAGAAAGAGAGAGAGGAAGAGAGA
>CM067378.1:0-17725 GCA_034510155.1 Eucriotettix oculatus
TTCTCCCCATCTTAACTCCCTGATGAGAAGGACCCTCTTGTGACTGATGAAAGCCGTGGAAATGATCTGAAATAAACCCAACCGTCCAATTTTTATTAAATTACTTTTACCAAGCAAATTTTTTGTCAATTTTTGTTTTTAGCTGTAAATAAACTTACTGTAATTTGTTTTAAAATAGTTCCTTTTATTTCAAAAGTCCCCGTCTATCAATTTATATTATCAAGACGAGAATATTACAATATAAAACGAGAAGGTAGGGTGGATGTTAAGGAATAAGTATTACACAAGGTAACAATGAAATCGGATGTTTTTCTAATACATACGACAGCAAAATTTATTGAACACAACATAGAGTAATCATATAAATGAGTTCACATATTAGTCTTTATTCTTAGCTCGGCTTTGGAGTGATAAATTTAAGCTAGTGAAGAAAATAATGCTTATCGTTCCGGCGTTGGTGCCGCTAGTCGAGTCTGTAGTCTCAAGATTGGTGGTGGACACGTGAAATTCGGGTCCGTTGGGGCGCTCGGATGGCGGCAGGCGACGGTTGATATCGAACGCCGAGTTTCTGACAGCGACTGGCGAAGCCAAGAAATAGGTGTTCACTCTCCAGAATCCTGGGCACAACTGAATATCTAGTCTCCAGAACAACATTTCGTCGCCTCGTCGTCTCCACCCCAGTGCACAGACTAGGTTATTACCCCAACAAGTACCGAAACGTGTCCTGTAATCCTAATAATTCTTCTGACTCCCCTAATACTACAATATCGACGGCAAAGCGTAAAGTTTTTATTTCTTCTCCTATCGGTATGATTCCTTTTCCATATTACATTTTAACTTTATTCATCGCCTGTTATATATATAAGTTAAACAGCATGGGTGACAGACTGCATCCTTGTCATCCTCTTTTCTTTGTTACGGCTTTCTTTTCTTGGTCTTTTTTTCTATTTACTTCTGCCTGTCTTCTGTAGAGGTTATGTTTATCCTCCTTTCTCGATATTTTATTCTAGTGTTCTTCAAATCCATAACAGTGTGTTCCAGTTCACATTATGAAACGCTTTTTCTAAATCTACAAATGCCATGAACGTAGGCCGGTTTTTTCGAATACTGTCTTCTAAAATTAATCGCAAAGTCAATATAGCTTCTCTTGTCCCTATATTCTTCCTAAAACCAAACTGATCTTCTCCTAACTCGCATTCTATTTGACGTTCCATTCTCCTATATACTCTTGTCGTTAATATTTTGCATACATGGGATACTAAACTAATTGTGCTGTGCTATTCGCATCTATCAGCAACAACCTTAAATATTATTCCACATATCTGATCTACTCTACTGCCTACGACCGGGTTTCCCAAACTGTGTTCCGCAAAACTTTTGAGTGATTCTAACTATTCTATGGATTAAAATATCGTCTTACAATTCCACTTAATAAGTTCGTAAGACAAAAACTCCGTTTTCCTCTACAATAGGAAGCATGAGTGACAATGAACAATTGGAACATGTTCAGTCAACCACAATCCGGTACGATTGAGATAGAGATCACCATAGCCCACAATTATACTGTTAATATTTTATTTAACTTGACAGTGAGCAGCTTTGACCAAACAATAAGCCAACCTTCTACACCTTCCTTTGTGGAATTTAATTCAACAGCACATAATTGCAGTATGTCGGGACCATTCAGTGCAGCGGTTCTCAACCGGAGACCCGCAGAATTATTTTAGTGCTAACTTCAATCCAAGAATTGTTTATTCAGAATATACACCGGGAAAACCTTCGATATTTAACAGATTATATAATTTTTGTGCGATAACATGGCTAGTGAACACAAAACTTTTTTATTACATACTGAAGTGAGATGGCTATAAAGAGGAAAAAAACTATTAAAACTTTTAGAACTTCGAAATGAGTTGTTGGTCTTATTAAAGGAACTAAATAAATCCAGACAATCCTTCATGGACGATTAAAGTAGCATATGTGGCAGATATTTTTACAAAGTTCAATGAACTTATTTTAAGGAGAAAGTAGTATAATTTTTAATACAAGATATATAATGGGATCTTTTGATAAAAAATACAATTTTGGATTTCATGAGATGAATCTAACAAATATAATTGGCTTCCTGCCGTACATTAATGTTTGAATGAAATAAATTTTTAAGCAGATGAAGATGTTTATAAAATGTTATTATAACGTCTACATAATTTGATATCAACTCTTTTGACAATTTTTTGAAAACTAGTAAGGACGATTCCTGGGATCAGAATCCATTTTCTGTGACAGTTAAACCTGTGAAACACATAAAAGCGACAATCAGATCCGTCCTATAGTAGACAGTTGTCTTTACCAACAATCAAAATTATTCAATTCTTGTTTAAAATTTGTCAGCAATAAAAATAATGTCGATATAAAAATTTATAAAGTACTTAAATCAAAATTAGATGACGTCGAACTTCACACTGATGACACAATGATGAGACGATTTAACTACAATATACACTAATACTCCCATAAGTCTTACTATTAAATTAATTTCTGAAAACTGGTATAGTATTGAACCATATACAACTATAAAAAGCAAAGCTATCTATGTTGGACAACAGTTATTTTACGTACGAAATAAATGGTTCAAGCAAATTGCTGGCCTACCTTGCCTTCGTGCAAGTGTGGCAGGAATAGTGATATGAATCACATTCTGAAAAAATGCATCGAAAGATCAATACTCAAACCTAAATTTATATTTAAATACATCGACGATTTATTTGTAATTCTAAATTAAAAGGAACAACAAACATTTCTCGATGTGTTGAACTCTATGAATTCTAGTCTCTGTTTTACAATAGAACCGGAAAATAACCAATCAATTAATATCATTGATATGAAAATAACTAATATCAATGGTAAACTAAATACGGCTTGGTATTCTAAACTGATTGCTACGAATTCCATTTTATATTATTATTATAATCAACCGCGACATATTATTTTAAATGTAAAAAATAACATTATAAGTAAAGCAATTTATATTACTGATATGAAATATTTGAATGACAATATAATTAAAATAATGACCATATTAGAAAATAGTTTTTTCCAAGAAATGTGATTAATCGGCTATGGATAGTTAATCTAAATAAGAAATACGACGGCAATATTACTAAATGTATTATCAATTGTGAGAATAACATTATACCAGCAGACAATAACAGTAATATTAGTAGTAAGGTAAGAACGCTAACTCCAAACTTACAAACCAGTATAATGAAATATTTTCCACGTATCTGCAATGAAAATGAAACAATTGCGAATAGCATTAGAAAATAAACAACTGAGAATATAACCACAAAGCTTCTTAATAACACATATAAACAAAATTTATTAATTTAACATAATTAAAGATTTGACATATAAAATCATGAAGGTTCCCAAAAGTATGAAATAAATTACTTTTGCTTCACCGTGAAACCGGTAAATCACATCAATAAATTTTTGACGCAACTTAACGACATTATTGACAATTAACACAAACGAACGTAGTTTATAAGATTCCGTGTAAGGAATGCAGTAAGTGTTACATAGGCGATGAAGAAAGTGGAAATGTAATATGGAACAAGAATCGCACTGCAAAATACAAACCTTTCACTTTGTAGTATTAGGAGAACAGAAGATGACTTGGAATCAATAATAAATGGCATGAACGTGGTCCTGGAGAAAGAGTTCAATATGATGATTAATAGAGGGAAAACAAAGGTAATGGAGTTTAGTATGGGAAACAGAGCAATAACAAAGGGTGTTACTTTCGGAATGGATATTTTGACGGAAGTTAACAAATTCTGCTACTTGGGAAGAGTAATAACCAGGGATGGTAGATGTATAGTAGACATAAAGAGTAGGATAGCACAGGCAAGGAAGGCTTTCGCGGAAACAAAGGAATTTACTAACGAGTAATATAAGTATGAATATTAGGAAATCGTTGCTAAAAATATTTGTATGGAGCGGGCGTTATATGGGTGCGAAACGTGGACGATAGGAGCTGGGGAAAGGAAAAGAATAGAAGCCTTTGAAATGTAGTGCTATAGGCGAATGCTGAAACTCAGATGGGTAGATAGAATCACTAACGAGGAAGTTATAAATAAACAGAATAGGGGAAAAGCGAACAATATGGAGGACGTTGACTAGAGAAGGTATAGATTAATAGGCCACATTTTAAGACACGAGGGTCTTGTAAAATTAGCATTAGAGGGAAGTGTGTGGGGTAAGAACAGAAGAGGGAGGACAAGGATGGAATAAGCTAAGAAGATTAGGGAGACTTTGGGGTGTGCTAGTTATAAGGAAGTGAAAAGGCTTGCGCAAGGTAGGTTAGCAGAAACGGTTGCACCAGTCTTGGGACTCAATACCACAACAAGAACAGGCTTCACAACAAGTAACGTCAAGACCAGAGTTTATCACCACCAAGCACCTTTGAAATAAAATATAGGATTGTCGGCCCATACAAAAAGGACTAACCATATGTTTAGATTTGATGACATTAGCATTCTGCACAAGAATAATATAAAAATTCAACTCAGAATTGCTGAAGCAATTTATATTAATCTTAATAGAAATAACGTAGTAAACAACAGAAATGAAGGCTTGGAAATAGAAACGCAATATGCGGAAGTCATTAACTGACTTATACATAAATTATAGATAAAAGTATATGTGGAACACATCGATATCGTAGTATCGAGAAGGTTGGCAATGCTGTCTGGCGGTAAACAACCCTGCAGTCACGAATGTACGAAGATCTGACTATGTGAATACAAATTGTTAAAGACGAGGCACTAGGTAATTAAGGTATATTATGCCAATTTACTAATATATATATATGTATATATATAGTGATAAAAAAGGTGGATTTTGTGATGTTGTGGCGTTATGAGGCGCAGTTCGGCCAACAACAATGGCTAGTCGGCTGAAAGATGGTGATTCCCCGCGGGAGAGTCCCGCCGAGCGTGTGTAAAAAATGACGATTGTGAACCCCGCGAGAAACCCCCGCCAAACGTTTGTAAAAATGAGGGCGGGGAACCCCGAAATTTTGTGAAATAGGGGAATTCCCGTCGGAAGATTTAAAAAGGAAGCCGATGGGTGGCTCAGGGTTAGAAGTGAGACGAGTGGAGGAGAGAACGGACGTGGTCCGAGCAGGCCAGAAGGGAGACGACTGGAGGAGAGGACGGACGTGGTCCGAGAAGCCCAGAAGTGAGACGAGTGGAGGAGAGGACGGACGTGGACCGAGCAGATAGCCAGAAATGAGACGAGAGGAGGAGAGGACGGACGTACGGAGAATTGAGACGAGTGAAGGAAAGGACGGACTTGGTCCGAGCAGATACGGAGAAGTGAGACGAGTGGAGGAAAGGACGGACTTGGTCCGAGCAGATACGGGGAATTGAGACGAGTGGTGGAGAGGAAAGACGTGGGCAGAGCAGATGAGCAGAAGTCAGACGAATTGAGGAGAGGACGGACGAGAGCAGACGTGATCAAATCCTGCAAGACGCCAGAGAGACGCGCAAACATTCGAGAGGTGGATGTTTGTTGGCCCAGTAATTGTGGGTAAGTTATAAAAAAAATTGTGAAACTTGCTCATTGCTCTGGATAAATAATACTTAATGATTTTTCTTTCTATTTTCAGCTACTGCATACTCCATCTCTCGAGAGACCCAAAATCCATTGAGATTAAGCCCGTGTATTCACTTTAAATTAATAAATGAAAACTTGTAAAATTGATCATAATTTGTTCTATTAATTAATTAATGTTTTATACCCTAAAATGTATATTACAATATATATATATATATATGAATGTATTACAATATATGTTTGTATATAAGCCAACTACTATTGTATGATGCTTTCAGCTTGATGAGTATGACAAAAATGTGGTAAATACAATAAATATTTTTTATGAGACTTTCCTGGTTTTTCGTATGATTCTGCTATTAATGTTTTACTTCCGCTTTCTACAACCCATTTATGCGAAGCAGTATTTTCTTATTATTATCTACATATTTACTCGTTAATATCAGAATTTCGGCAAACGATTAGTATATTAGAAGTATTGATTGCAGTTTTCAAGGAATCCTTTCATATTTTGAGTATATAAGAACTAGGATGGCTTAAATGACGTTTATTCTGAAATCACGTTTTGTATCTTGCATTACACTCCGCAGAAGTTATTGTCAATTTATATTTGCGACGCGTGATTGATCGACCCATAATAGTTAACAAAATCACGCTTGGTATATTATTTTTGTGGTATTAATGATGTTCACCTGCAATAATATTACAATGTATAGAAGATTGAACTGAGGTTTGATGAAAGCTTCATGATATGATGGTTACAATTTAATTTTCCATCAACACCCAAACCCCGAAAAGGCAAATCTCGTCATACATTATTGCATTTTGTATTTGTTGAAAATTAAAAGAATTAATTTTTTTTTGATTAAGACTTGCAATATGGAAGAAAAATAAACTTGATACGAAGTATTATAAAATCAGACCCTTTGACCAAGCCTGATAAAGTGATAACTTTCTTCAGCTGAAAAAAAAGAAACTCGGTGACAGTATCACCTATGAAAAAGGGCCAAGGATGCCGTAGTGATTAGAAAAGCTGAGGATAACCTCGTTTCGTTTCTAGTCCATTATACACTGGCGTAGCTGTACACTGTGTGGGAAACAGCCTGGACTAGAGATGAAGTTTTCCATAATTGGAATTCTATTGTTCTTAATTTGCAGTGGTAAGTCTTTTTTATATATCCTGAAGAAATTATAATATGATATAAAACTTGAGGAAAATAAAATATTATTCTCATGAAAAATTTAAACAATCCTATCGTTATTATAACACTAAATAATTTGCAACAAGTTTATGATGATATCCGACAAACAAATCATGTATATTAATAGTAGTTCTAACCTTCAGGAAAAACTTTACCATTATGAAAATTTATTCAAGACCGTAAGACCACAGTCTGTTTGGAAGGTTATGAATTCTATTTGAACAATAGATGACACATGACATACATTTTATCGATCTCCTGCTAACAGATAACCTGAAGAAATTGAAGAGTGAACTGTACATTATGAAGATCGATGTAAAAACTCCTGCATTACGAATTATTATACCACGACGCGTTTCATTTTTTTCTTCTTTGGATTGTCGGTAACCTGTTCTTCACTCACAGTTCTCTAAATTCATTTACTATCCTCGTATGAGTCCGTCTACATGACCCATTGTTGGTTTTAATTTACAATCCAGTGGCGGCTGGTGAAGTGTGCCTCAGACCATAAATTTACTATAGAATAGTGATTTCTCGTATTAATAAAGCTTCATAATAATTGTGTTTTAACAGCGTGAAGTTTTGCCTTTAATTTGAATATATTAAACAGCTCGCCTTGCGGCGCACTCGATACTTCTAATGTAACCACTGGCCATTAACCGCCCAACTCACATTTTCTGCCTTTATCCTATTGCACCACCCGTGAAGCTCAACTTCCTTTTGGGTGTTACGAATTACGTATCACATAGAGACTCTGCGGCGGCTTTGTCAGTCGGCACCGCAAGGAAACAGCATGTGCAGAGAAACCGAAGTAAATTAAACCATTCAGTAATTAAAATTGCTATTGCAACTAGTTTATATTTTCAAAACAAAAGTACTACTCCTACATTTTTGGAGCAATTTTTGCTGAAATATCACAGTCAGGGGTTATTTAAAAAAACATTTTGAAGACTTTCGTCATACTGGGAAAAGTAACTCACGGTCTTGCATACAATACCGCCAACATATGAGGCTTACTCGTAAACTTCATTTATTTAATATATGTACGAAGCAAAAATACTTTCGAGTAACAAACGTGCGTGCCAGCTTGCTATTAATATTTTTCCTTTTTAAAACGTTAAACACTGAAAATTATAGGCGAGACTGATGGAGAAAGTTCGGGCTGGACTGAAACGTCGACTGGGTTGTCTCCTGCTCGGGAAGCCAAGAACCCGGGTTCTATTCACAGTACAGTACAAATCTTTCTCTCCCGATCTTGTTAACGAGGCACTGTTACAATTTATGTTGACAAAATGAGAAACATAGCGTATTACGGGGTGGTTCTTTCAGAAGGTTTCTCATCTGTCTGTCTGCATGCTTGTCTCGAATATGCTCCGAAATGCTCAACGGATTACAATGAAAAGGTGAGGCTATTTAACTTAAATATTACTGCATATTTAATTTCAATAATGATATAAATATTATATATATTACTTCTACGTAGTTCCTTTTCTATACGTGCTGGATCACGTCTTCTAGATCCTCTAGCGCCTCTCCTTTAGATTAAATCCGCATCAAATGTTAGCTTTTTATTTTCTGTACTCCCACCAAATGAATCTCCTTTCTCGAAACGTGCAGAAACTAAATTTTATACGTGCTGCCTTGTTCTGCCACTGCTTCCTCTCTCTGCCTTTCTCAGCCAGCCTACCAGGACCAACTGTCCAAAAACAATACACTCCAGGCAATAAATAATGTCGTAAACGGTGACGTTTCACCCCCACTTGACCTTGACCTCGAGCAAACACTATCGCTTTTCGTCCTGCTGCACGCGGCTCGGTAGAATATTACACTAGATTATTTTTGCGTTACCGACTCAATGTAGGGGACATGAGTCACCACAGTATATGTGCTAATGGAAATCTTTGTGTACTTGCAGTTTGGGTTTGGAGAAAGGATGGATTGGCGTCGGCTCGAAATAAAATGTTGCTTGAAGAGATTTTGTTTCAATAGTAGGATATCACTTCTGTGTTTTAGGCTGGTATCGCCGTAGGGGCTGTTCGTTGGCACCCGGTGATCAAACAAGGGCTCTACGGTATATAACGTCGAGTTGATGTAGTGTCTTCGGTTTCGCCGAACCGTAAATCATGCAAGCATAGTCCAATTTTGATCTTGTGATAGGTGAATCTCACAACTTCCATGTTGGCGCCCTAAGTTTTGCTAGCTATAATTTTTACGATGTTTAAACGTTGATTACATCTTTAGCAAGATCTTGTATATGTTTTTCTAAACGATAAGGTTCTGTTGAATGTGACGTTTAGAATTTTTACTTCGTCGACTCATTTAACTGGCGTGATTTCTTTTTTAATTTCGGGATAAATTGAATTTTGGTTTTGGAGAAAATAGTGGCTTTAGTTTTCTGAGCAGAAAGTTGTAATCCAATGTTTTCGGACCAATATGATAGTATGTTTATAGCTTTTTGTATATCTGATGCTGAGTCGTGGATGTTGGAGCCTTTACATGATAAAAGGATGCCATCAACGTACTTCATTGCAAAGCGTTTGCCTGTAGTAGTTGCCTCTGTGCTACTTTCCCCGTTTTTTATGGAAATAAATACTATGTTTTTCCACGATTTTGGGACTATTTGGCTGTCTAATATCCTGTTGAACAATATTTGTAGATAACGAATACAATGCAACATATTGTAACTATTTATTTTGTTTTTAAAGTTTTATGAAATGAATACAATGATTAAAATAGTACACTATAATATAATTTATCAAATTAAAGCATAAAACTCTTTATCAATTAATAATTATACAAAAAGAAGTTCTTATCTGTGGGTATATAGCATAGCAGGATTTCTGTTCTATTTGTTGCAGTGAAAAACATTCAAACACCTGGTTTATATTTTTCTCCAGTAGTTAGATCCCGTAGTCGTCATCTCAGTTTCCAGGAAGTTGCAGTTGTACATGGAATCCTAATTACGGTAGTCACGAAAATGGCAATTAACGGAATAATGACAGGGGCCGGAATAACCATGACAGGACGACGGAAAATAATTTAAATTTAAACGGATTCGGACCGTTGTAACAACAAGAAAGAAAAAGAAAAATTACCAACGGTCAGAAGGCACTGTAAATGCCGCGATAATCCACCGGTGCAATATATTAATACACTGATGGGCAAACTTTTTAAAGAGGATGGGAAAAAAAGCTTTAGTCGGGCCAATGTAATTTAGAGCTGAAGTGTCGTGAAACGTAGATGTTACAGGTTCGTTGCGGGAGATACATAGTGGTGTGGCGTACCGTTCCATCTATTGGGATTTAAGAAATATTTAAGATTTTACACTTTCAAATATCTATTTATTTTAAAAACACAATAATCTATCTAGCAAAGTTTGCAAAAGTTCTCTACACTCAAGATTTACCGTGGGGTAAATAGATTATCAACGAATTCTGCTGAAATTGATCGTCCGTGAACAGTCTTACGTGCACTCAGGCTGCTACAGCACCAGAGGTCCTCTTTCTTCATCATCAACCGCAGAATATCTGATCCCCTAACATCTCCCTGGATCAGTGATCGTCAAAGGGTTCAGATTGGTTCCTATTTATCCCACGCTTTTATGGGAGATCTAATCAGCAAAGTTATCCTTCTACTTGACGTCAGCGTAGGGTGAACTGGGACTGTTTTCCAAAATTCTTTGCACCGTTAAGCAAATGAGAACGGGAGTATTCCTTTGTAACCGAGACGCAGCGTATTCAATTGTTTATGGTTTATTTTTAAACCGAAAAATGATATGAGCCAGTCGCACGTGTCTAGCCACTGGGCATTCCTATCTCCCAAATTTATTAATCTTTACCAATATTCCGTGCAATCATAAGTGGTTTATCCACAGAAACTATAAAAAAGTACTTCCAACTCCATTCATCTTTGAAAACACGGCAATAAGAACCAAATTTACGTTTCTTAGAACACATGTCAGGGATAAATTGTTTACAATATGTAGAGTAACACTAGAAAACCAACAACGCTAAAACAGGTCTGAATCAAGAAACGTTATTCAGTATCTCGCCACTGTGGAGGGGGTAGCTACTGCGAGGAAACTTCGTTGCCAATTTTACTCTTCGCTAAAAAGTTGACAGCAGTCTCACTCTCACTCTCAACATAACATTTCAATGTCTAGGCTAAGTCAATAAATTTGTATGTCGTCGCTGATACAAAACGAAACAGAGGAAGAAAGAGGAAAATGTTTATTTTTCTTACAGCCTATATTCTTTATTATTCGTTAGATTAGGAATAATGTCCCACGGGCTGCATCTGGCCCGCTGGCAGTAGTTTACCCATCACTGTATTAATGAAATAGGGCGGATTTATGCGAAGAATTGAAGGGAGTGGGAACTATCGCAGCCGAACTACCTGTGACAAATTTAAGGTTTAATGGGAGTGCTAGGAAAACGGGGCGAAAAAATTAAATCAGCGGGAGAAAGTAGTTACAGTAACTTGTAAAGGAGAAACGCGGGAGGAACACGCGATTTATTTCCCGAATAAAAGACGACGATTTGAAAGAAGAAAAAAAATGTAGTTGTTGCATTTGTTAAAGGTATGGAGGAAGCGGAAGAATTAGAGAAAGTCGAAGAATCTGTAATATCGTTGGGTCAAAATAGTTTCGTCGAAGGAAGACGTTTAATCTGGCAGTAAGAAGTAATACATGCGATGAGCTGAAAAAACATTACAGATCAAATTGAGATAATTAGCTACACCGAAAAGTAAAGTTTCGAAGAGTTGTCACGAGAAAATGCAATAGGAACCCTAGAACACTCTCAATTGAGATGTAAAACTTACTCAACCCCATACTTAATGAGAGATCAAGTAAAAGTGGCACTGTCAGAATCAGAGCGGAGAAAAATCATAGGGCGATCAAGTAGCCCTTACCTAAAACAATAACCGTAGTGAAAAAGAAGAAGACAGGTTAGATCCGGTTGTGTTTAGATGCGCGGCGGGTTAATGAGATAAACATTACGCAACACGAACGTCCTGCACTTATAGAAGAGGCACTTAAACGTTTTGCGGGCAAAAGGTGACCTAACAAAAGGTTTCCATCAAATAGAATTGGAATCGAATTCACGTAAACTCACAGCTTTGTCCGTAGAGGAACACGCGCGGCAGTACATCCATTTTCTTTTTGGCTTAATAATGTAACTTCTTTTTTATCAGGGCTCAATTAAATGGGTTTTATTTATCTTTCTATAATTTAAATGAATATTAAGGATCATAGCTTAATTATCTCAATAAGTAACTGAATATACTTTATTAATTTATTACAACATTTACAATTTATTTATTTTGTAATCACTCAGGGGTAAAAAATATAATTAGCAAAGTTTTAGACTATATAATTAAAGGGAATTTCTGTGGGCGGGATACATGCAGAGTAGAATGGAAGATTCACATATCACGCAAGTGAAACACCTGTTTTATTGGCATAATTGCTCTTCTGGTAGTCTGGACAGAATTCTCATATCTCGTGCGGCGGAAGTTGACTGCTTGCTGCTCATTCCCCAGGTGCGTTGACCCTTTGTCTCGGCAGCTTACTGAGTGTCGGCCCGGCTCTCGGCTTGTTTCAAGAACTCCACGATTTCTCCCTCGCAGCTTACTCCACTTCAATCCGCGCTTCATCTCCTCTTTTTCTTTTCCATCACCTTCGCAGATCACCTCCGAATAGCCCCTTCAAAGGTGTAACGCTATCTCATGTGATATATTTCACCCAATCCACCTCTTCGTTTCAACCCTCTCTCTTCGGTGGGTTAAAACATTTGGGAAAATTCCAGGGCGATTGATCTAAGCCTCCGGGAAATTTTCTTAAGCCGATCGGTGCCACACTGTCGCGTCCCTAAGGTTTTCTGGCGCCAGCAGTCTGCGTTTGCCCAACACAAAGAAAATTCCTTGTATATAATGCCAAATAAATGGTTGGCGAGTCCCTGCGCTACAACAACAAGCTGCCAAGTTTTCTTAAAATGGCTATATATGGTTCTAATAAATAAAATAAAAGAATTTGTGACGTTTTACATTGACGATTTTGTAGTGGCGAGTAAGGCTTTCAGTGAGTATGTACGTCATCTTAATATGTTGTTCTCATGTTTGAGAACAAATGAACTAACTGCCAATTTAATAACGACTCAAATCGCGTGGATAATTGTAGAGTTCCTAGGTCACGTCATTAGCGGGAACGAGTCGAACCTCTTGAGGACAGGCTAGCGGAAATACAAGCGTTATCACGGCCTACAAATATTAGCATATTTTGTGGATTTTATAAGACATTTAGATTAAAAAAATCCATCAACTGAAAAAAGTAAACGATGTAGATAGGACGATAACTACAAGACTTACTCGAACATAAAGAATGAATTTAAGAAATGTATATTATTAAAAAATCCAATTCCAAACCAGGAATATTTCATTAGAACGGACGCAGGCGAGATCGGAATTACAGCGATTTTAAGTCAGATCGATTAACAAGGATCGAGTGCCTGAAAAGCTTGGTCAGTTTGGGCCTCACGCCGTACAAAACGAACTACTGTACAAGCGAGTTAGAACTATTAGTAATCGTTTTCTTGGTGAAAAAATTCCGTACGCATATCTAGGGAATCAAGTAACTTTACTAATCAACCATCTGAGTTTAAAATTACGAACCATACGAACCAGAGGTTACAAAGATTGGCTATTAAACCTTACGATTTAATAATACAATATATCTGTGGGAGCGAAAATATAGTGGCCGATTTTTTAGTATGAATGTAGTTAAACAGACGACGATGTCAGGGACAAACCGGGAGATGTAATTGCCTTGCTAAATGGGAACCGGAAGCGCGAAGAGAGAATTAAAAAGAAAAACTAATAGGGGTGAAATGTATTAAATACCCGAAGTGAAATTTTAAGTTCTGCATCTGAGTTTCCTGGCTGTGTGGGTGGCACTCGCATTACTTAGGACAAAATGATGACCCATCTGGCCGATGTGGGAGAGGACCCATTCACGAAAAGGGGATTGACGTGAATAATTAGGGGGCTGCTTTTGGCGACAGCAGAAGTTGGAATCACACGGAGAAACGCAAACACATGCAGTAATT
Source organism: Eucriotettix oculatus (assembly GCA_034510155.1). Classification (NCBI taxonomy): domain Eukaryota; kingdom Metazoa; phylum Arthropoda; class Insecta; order Orthoptera; family Tetrigidae; genus Eucriotettix; species Eucriotettix oculatus. The sequence continues at coordinate 13,925 of CM067378.1, forward strand.
AGGTCCAGCAGTTGAAAATTTTCGATTGGCTGCAATTGGTAAAGAAAAAGCCATTTGATGATAACAGCTTATTGGTGGTTTGGAATTATGTAGCTTCCCACCGCGAATCGTTGTATTGAACTAGAAAGAATTCACATTTGCCAAGCCTATTGCCATTAGAAATCTAAATTGCTTCTCAATTCACCCCACCAGAAAACGCTGAAAAAATATAATTTCATCTTTATTGATGCTATTGATAGCCAGACTGTCATCTTTCACGACACATTCCGTTTTAGTAACAAATTGTCAGCGTAGCGATTCTCCTTCGTCTTAACCGCAGTTTTCGTGACCATGAGCAGAAACATCCATGCCCATCCGGTCTGTATTCGAAGTGAGGACCCATGTGATGCGTGGTGGTGACACAGACCACAGATCATGGGAGAAATATTTCAATTAATACATAAAAATAGCATTTTTGTTAGAAAATGTTATGTAAGTAAGAAACTGCAAATAAGTGTTGCTGTTGAATATATTTATATTTGTTACCAACTGTTACCACTTGTTGTATTCCAATAACTATTTCCCCCACAATATTAAATGATTGCTTTGCCTGTGAATTAGATGCTAAATACCCGCCTTAGCTAATATTAAATTTTTTTACTAGAAGTTTCTGATTTCATTGCTGCTTATTAATTATCGTGTCAGCATATATAATATTTATACTTATAGATTACGTTAACAATGGCAGATATTTGAAGAGGAAGAAGGAAGTCTAACGACAAGTTTGTCCTTGAGGTGTTAAAAATGTCATAACGTGAAAAATTCATTGGAATAAATGAAAGTCAAGCAAAACAATTACCTTATCATACGTACGATAATAGGCATATCGATGTAGGATGATTAACATTTTCAGCGTTATGAAGGAAAAGATAAATAAAAAGATTAACTTCCTTCCTTAAAATAATTTAAGTGTTTTTTAAATGTGCAAATGAAAGATACAACAATACTAAGGTTTGAGGCTATATGTACTTCCACCGAAATAGAATAAAGAGATAAAATTTTAAAGGAGAAAAGTTCCAGGAGTGACATAAATTATATATAAAGTCTAAAATAAAGTATTTGAGAACATTGCATTTTTTATATCAAACAGAAAGCAGAAGGTGGTTATTATAACGGAGTGGAATCAGGGGAATTAGTCGGTCATATTGGAGTTCTTCAGGGAAGTGTTTAGGGTCTGACACTTCTTTTATTGTACATAAATCATTTGCATGGCTCTTTGTAAAATCATGGAGTAGGTTTAGTTACAGAATTGAGTTGAACGTATTGAAGAATGAATTTTTAAGGTATTAAATAACCATTCTTCACTCCACTAATTGTTTTATTCAAGTAAATTGATTTTCTCACATCACCGTTAGCAATTACAAGGAAGCTTGTACTAAAAAAAATTAGGTAACTCAAACTTTATCTACTCTGTTTCAAAAATCAACTAACAAACCACTGCTTATAAATGTTACGGTAACGGCCAAGACGTGTGTGGCCAACGTCCGATGTAGTTCCAAGTAACTAGTCTACATGCTACTTTCCCCGGCAATTTCGCGAAGTGGCCGGAAATCCCTGGACAAAGTTCAATCTGCAGACGCAAGGTTGTCCGGCTTTCCTCTTTGAATTCCATTACCGTCATTGTTATTTAACTCCTGTAAAAATTATATTCTATCTATCTATTTTTGACTCTCGGTGGGCCTTGGCCTCCTCCACAATCAGTCTCTAATATCGTCGGTCCTTCGCTCTTTTTGTCCATTCATCTATGCCTTGGCCTTCCCTTTCCTCTTGAATGGTGGATAATTTCTTTCAGGATTCTTTTTGGCATTCGTTCTGTTGCCATTCTCTCTACATGACCCATTCAATCAATCCTCTGTGCCTTCACGAATCTAACCACATCTTTACCTTCCATCAATTCATCCAGATCCACATTATATCTTGCTCTCCAGCCTTCATCTCTCATTACAGGTCCAAATATCTTCCTTAAAATCCGTCTTTCAAATACTCTGAGGATTTCACATCAGTATCTTTCTTGGATCACCGCAACCTCTATCAACATCTGCTGCTACACGGATGCGTACATTATCTCCAACATTCGCTGATGGGAATTGTGAATCTGAATTGTAAGACACTGATCTCGTGTTCTTGATTTCTTGTTTATTATAACACATTCCGCAAATATATTTCCCTACGCACCATTTGTCTGCTTCATTACTTATTCCACAAATGGCATGGAAATCGCTGGTTCACAAGAATAAACTGAACTACATTATTTTTCACACACAGTATGTTATCGCGATATAATTGTCAATCAATGGGTTTGGACTTTCCACAGGTTCCTCCACCGCTGCAGCAGCTTCATTTCGGGATTCACACTATACATTTATAGTATCTTCTATTTCTTGTTTGACGTTCTCAAGGTCTTTGCTTGCAACAAAACCATATACAGCCTTTCTGCGCAGATTTGAGGTGTTGAGTCTCATTTTTTGCTTTGCAGCTAAATATGGCCTCATACGGTGACTGGTTAATGATTTTGTGAAAAAAAGTTTCTTCGTTAATTTAATGAATTGCAGACTCTAAAACAATGTTTTAGTACATTTGTCTGCATCCTGATTCGACTGTTCTCCGTGTACCAGTTTCAGTTCAGGCCACATGAACTGTAGGGCAAATATAACATCGTTCGTAAATTCTCTCCCATGATCTGTTTGAAGCACGCTTGGCATACCTAGAGTGGTGAAAACATAAAGTAGTTGATAAGAAACTTCTGCTCTTTTTCTTTTTAGAAGTCGCAATAATATAAACTTGGTTGAATGAACTTGATAATTGTGAATAAACGTATACTCGCCGTCAAAGTTACTCTGCAAATTTATCAGATCTACCTGACATCTTGAGTTAAATTATTTAAATGCAAAACGTTTCTTCAATGGTTTAGAGACTAGATATTTCTCAGGATAAAACAATTCTGTCTGACATGTCAGGCATTAGCGGACGTACAGCGTAATTGCTTCTTTGGTGATTCTTTTGCACCTCGTTTGAACCTCCATGTCCAATTTTCAAGTCAAATAATTCTTCTGAATTCACGTAGTAGAAAATATTGCTATGGTCTCCTGATACTGGCTCTATAACTTTTTCTTTGCCGCCCCTTAGTTGTCCAGTGGCAAGCTTCACATACTGGCATCTCAGAGGTCCAGGGTTCGTTTCCTCGTATGAACCTGGGTGTTTATGTTGTGTGTTTACACGTTCCTAAACAGGAAAAAACAGTAATTTAGTTACTCAATTAGATTGTCGGTAATGAACTTAGTTGTTATTGCGACTATAAACACAGAATTAAAAAAAATCAGTAACAAAGGATTTTCTAACACATTCTTTTTTTTGCTTCTCTTCAGCTCCTACCAGATATTATTTAAAATTGTTGCCTTCTTTTATAACTGTAGTTATAATTAAACTGTGTTTCATTTATTAACATTGGCTCAGAGCGTACGAAAAAAAAGGAAATAAAATTGCTGGAATACAATTTTATTTAAGTCAAAAAATTAATATTAAATCTATTAAACAGTTATATGTTAATTGACGTTTGAAAATGAGCAGATAAAGTTTGAGTTTTGTACATAATATATTCATATGGTTGACATTCTGCAATATGTTACGGATAGTATTACTATAACAAACCGAAAGCTTTCTTTACTTGCTAATGGTGATGTGAGCAAAATTATTTGCTCGAATAAAGCAATTAGTGGAATGAAGAATGACATTAATTCTTGTATACTTTAATGAACTAAAATT
>CM067378.1:17825-44627 GCA_034510155.1 Eucriotettix oculatus
TTTTGGAATTTGGTTGAAATTTATAATCCGGATGTTGTAATCGGTACTGAGTCGTGGTTGCAAAAAGAAATAAATGATAACGAAATATGTAGAGGTCAATACAAAATTTTTAGAAGGGATAGAGGGTCTAGGGGAGGGGGTATATTCGTATTAACAAAATTAAAATTAACTAGTTTACTACTTTGGTCAGATGTAGAAGACGAATTAATGTCCCTAGAAATAGAATCAGGAAAAGATGAAAAAATCGAGCTAATAGCATGCTACAGACCACCTGGGGATAATTATACAATTCTAAGAAAACTCCAGGAAAAAACACTGCAGGCTGGATCTTCCGGGAAAGTCATTGTGGCAGGAGATCTAAATTTACCGAAGGTTAATTGGGACGGTGAAGTAGGGAACTCAGAAAAACAAAAGCTTGTGAATAGCTTAGTTTGGGACAATGGCTTAACGCAGGTAGTCACTAATCCCACACGAAACGAAAATATACTGGATGTTTTCCTGTTAAGGCCGGAGGACTGTGTTATTAATTGTGAAATTCTTCCAGGTATGAGTGACCACAATACCGTACTTTTAGAAATAAAATGTTCAAGGGTAAAAGTCTCGGGTAGGGAAATACGAAAAATTTGGCAATATCACAAAACCGACGCTTCAGAACTACAAGCATTTCTATGGGAACAATTATCTAAATTCATGTGTAGTGGGGAAAATATAGATATCATTTGGAATAATTTCAAATACATAATAAAGGAAGCTAGAAATAGGTTCGTTCCACAGAAAATATTAAAAATAAATAACGATCCAGAATACTACACCAGATATATAAAACAGTTAAAAAGGCGCGTAAGGCGCGCGTATGCCCGTAGAAAAGTAAATACTGCAAATTCCCAAAACTTCAAAGGTTTATTAAAATTATTAGACATAGAAAAGAAAAGGGCGCAAGAGAAGTTCTTATGCAAAATAATAAGCGGTAGCCATCAGAACAACTGGGGGAAACTTTACAAATTCGTTCGCAAGCGGAAGCAAAACAATGATTCAGTGGTGGTCTTGGAGAACAACGGCTACAAGGTAACATCGGATAGGGAAAAGGCAAATCTACTAAATTCATACTTTATTTCAGTATTTAACGTTAGTGCTAACAAATTTCAATTAGAGGAAAATGATGGAAGTGCGGTACTTTTTGAGATCAAGGCGAAAGCAATTGGACAAAAATTACGTAAATTAAAAAACAACAAGTCACGGGGTCCAGATGATATATCCACAGAATTATTAAAACTTGGTGGGGAGGCAATAATTCCTTATTTACAAAGAATTTTCAACGTATCAATTAATAATTCGGCTCTTCCGGCGGATTGGAAAACAGCTATTATTATACCAATTTATAAATCTGGTAAAAGAACAGACGTCATAAACTATAGACCCATCAGTCTTACTTCAGTAGTGTGTAAGATTATGGAGCACTTATTAGCAGCCTACGTTAGATCTGAACTCGATAGAAAAGGGTGGTTTTTTAATGGTCAGCATGGGTTTCGGGAAGGGTACTCGTGCGAAAGTCAAATGATAAATCTATTTCAGGAGTTAGCAGATGAAGTAGATAATGGGGGTAGAATAGATGGGGTTATCATAGACTTCGCTAAGGCATTTGATGTAGTACCTCATGATATCCTATTGGATAAATTAAATAAAACAGGTATAGATAAAAGAGTGATACTATGGGTAGAAAAATTCTTAAGCGACAGATCGCAAAAAGTCAAAATCGGGGAACAATTTTCGGATTCAGGCGCTGTAACATCGGGAGTTCCCCAAGGCTCTGTAATCGGCCCCTTACTGTTTTTAATATTCATTAATGACTTACCGAATTACTTGAAGTCAGGGGTAAGGCTTTTCGCTGACGACTGTATCATATACAGAAAGGTAACAAACGAGGAAGACACTTTATTATTACAAGAAGATCTAGATAAAGTTAATAGCTGGGCTCTGGAAAATAAAATGAAAATTAATGGAAAGAAAAGCAGCTCAATCTCGTTTACTAAACGCACCTTGTTAAATGAGACAGAATATAGAATAGGTGGGGAACAAATTCCAAGGGTAACGAGCTGCAAATATCTGGGGATATTTTTCAACAATAGACTTGGGTGGGAGGAACAAGTGAATTTCACGGCCCGAAAAGCGTGGAATTCCTTACATTTCATTATGAGGAACTTAAAAAAGGGAAGTTCAAAAACAAAGGAGGTGGCATACTTATCTCTAGTTAGACCAATTTTGGAATATGGGGCGGCTTGTTGGGATCCTTATAGAATTAATCAAATAGAATCATTAGAGAAAGTTCAGAAAAGGGCTGCTAATTTTGTGCAAGTAGGGCCAGGTCATAGGAAGGAAAAAGTAAAACAGCTAGGTTGGGAGGTCTTGTCAGAAAGGAGGGAGAAAGCAAGACTGCATTTGCTATTCAAAGCTTATACGGGGCAAAAACCATGGATTGGAATTAGCTACAAAATGCAAAAGCCCAGTTATATAGGTAGATGGGATCACCAATTCAAAGTGAAATATAGAAAACAAAAAACAGATGTTGGCAAATTCTCATTCCTAAATAGGACTATCAACGACTGGAATAATTTACCTGTGGGGGTGTTTGGAGGAAATCCTCTTCAAGAAAATAAATTTAGGTCAAATCTGAAAAAACGTGTGAAGTGAAGTGGATATTTATTTAATATAAATGTGTTTCCGAATATAAAAAAGTGAAGTGAAGTGTTTCTCTTTTCTCTTTCAGGGCATCCACGGAACATGTTTATCTTTCTTTAGTTTATAATTATGTATATTTAATTATGTATCTGCCACCGGGCTTGCGCCCAATTGTAGATTATTAGCAAATACAATACAATACAATAATCTACGCTCGTCATGAGTCCCTTGGTTAGGGCAGGCAACTTCGTGCGCGACAGTATTGTTAGAATGAGAAGAAAGGTTTTTTGTATCAGGCCTCATCCGGTTACTGCTAGAATTATTACCATTTTCGCTCCAATGTAACATCGAATGATGATATCTCGAATTACAATGTTTGCAAACCGAAGTGGACTTACAAACCGATGCGGTATGTTGTAAACTGAGGCAGTTTACGCACGATTTGTTACGTTTAATAACGTCATATCGTTCACGCGGACTCATATTCTGAAATTTGGAGCAATCATAAAAATGATTATGACTTTTTGATGCGCAAACGGGACATGCAGAATTATTTTTAACGAAAAAGGATTTGACTACGTTTTTTGAGATCAACGGGGAACTTGAATTAAACTTAGGTTTAGAATTTAATGATCCGTGACGCTGTAGAAGCAAAGATGTCTATGAAATTTTCTAATTGAGATGCAGAAGAAAGCGATTTGTAATCAAATATAGTGTCCAGGTAAACCGTCGCCAGTAACCTTTTGTCTTCGTATTTAGAGATTAGAGCGTTAAATATAATTTCGTAATTATCGGGTGCTGGCGTCAACTTGCCGATTAAATAGTACAACTTATCTGATGACGTCAAATTAGAATTATTATGGACAGTGTCGACGAAACTGGAATAGAACAGCGGCCAGTTCCGTGGTTCACCGTCAAACCCTTTGAGTTCTATCGGCGGAAGTCTAGGCTTATTGGAATGTAATCCCTGGCTAGTATTAGCGTTATTACAGTTATCGACTTGTCCGAAGTTCGCTGATTTATGAGGAATTTGTCTTTGTATATGGCAATATAAATCCTCAAATGCGTTAAGTTTGCTAAAGTCGGGCCTATACTTGGAATTAATCTCTAAATGAAGCAGGTTTAATACGTCCAAAACTTTTTCAAAACTACTTCGTAATGTGTCCAACCCGGTTATATGAGACAAAAAAAGTTCAATAGTATCCTCGTCCAAATTACATGACATGTAAATACTTTGAACGCGTTCAAAGTATACGGACAGTTTCGCTTCCAGAATGATTACTTGATTATTTTGCGACGAGTTTACAACTTCTATTGCAACCCAACGAAATGAGTACCGTATGATATATAATATAAAGGATACTTAATGCGATTTTCTTTTTTTAAAAAAAAGCGATACGGTAATGCGTATAATATTTAAAAATAATACTTAATGCGATTGTTAAGAAAGGCGCAACAGTAATGCGTATGATATTTAAATAAAAGAACAATTAATGCGATTATTAAGAAGGCCTAACAGTAATGCGTAAAATAAAAAAATATGAAAGTACTTTGTAACAACACTAATGCAATGCGGTAAATAGATAGGATACGTTCTATGTTTAATGCAATCAAAATGCCGGTGCGAGCGATGAAACTTCTCGAAATAAAATGCAAATGGGGAATAATTAAAGATTTTATGAAAAGGTTTCAAAAATCCGGTTCGGCAGGACCAATAAATGGTGGGAGTGGACTGTATTTTTTGATGTTAGGAATTATTCCCCTGCGGAGGTTGGCGACCACACCAAAATGCACAAGTAAGTGTTCGAGACTCACCGACTAAATGTTGCTCCTGCAGTTCCACGTTGGCTTCTGGCGTGGATGTTGCGAGATCTCTCAAGATGCGATGCGATGCGTTGCGGTGGCTAGCCGAATGTGGAATTACCCACTAGCAGAAAGCCATTGTCTCCGACTAACTGTACGATGGATTAACCGCAGACTGCAGCGCGCAAACAACTGCAGTTCTATACAGCCCAGAGACTCTCATAACACAAAACTGATACATAGTGGCGCGACCACAAATTGAGTAAAAGAAGTTTTGGTATTCAATATTTTGTGCACCGAGAAGTGAATCTGAAATTCGCCATTCTCACCTTTTGAGACAAAGATTTTGATTCCTGCGATTACAACGTTACAGCTCTCGTTACGGTTGCAATTTGCCGAATAGTTAATTAAGTAGTTGGCTCTTAATTTCTGAATTTTAAACTGAATTTTTGAAGTGAACAAGTTACATAATTTGTGTGGAGTGATATTTAAATAAGTCTTTCAATATAACGCGATAATCACGTGACGTCATTAAACTCAACACAGGAAGGATGAGTTTACTGATTTTCTCACGTCACAAGATAGATCCGGGCAGTGATACTCTCAACTTTTGTTACAAACCGGAATCATAAATATTTTTTAGTATCTCGATAGGAGGTTTTAGTTTTCAGTTTTTCTGTTTTACCCAAAAATAAATTATTATTACTTACTTACTTGGGTTAAGAGTAAAAAGTGTTAACTGTTGTAAATTAATAACAATAATTCTTGACCTTTTTACAAACAAATTTATTTATCCAATTTAAAGATAAACGACGTTTCGGTGTATATTCACACCTTCTTAAGGTTTTCTCTCAAGTTATTACAATATGCAAACATAGACACCAGATTGAGTTAAGAGAAAAATCTATGTTTGGATAATGTAAGAACTTGAAAGAAAAACCTGAAGAATTTGTGAATATACACCGAAACGTAGTTTATGTTTAAATTGGATAAATAAATTTGTCTATAAATATTCAAGAATTATTTTTATTACGAGTCGAAAATAATCATACTACATAAAATGCTTGGGTACGATCAGCAAACATCGGTCAACAATGACAACACAGCACTTGTCACTCGACAATGTACATTTCGTCCTTGTGGCATAATGTTAAATGTTAGTAGAATACGCAGTTGAAGGCCAAATCAAGGTTAAGACGCAATTAACAACTACGAGTCTCTTCTAAAGATATTTAGCTTAATACAACTATTTTGAAAATAAATAATTCAATAACATATTGGTCAGAAATATGTTTGGGTTAAAGGGGAATACTCAAATGTATACGAAAAGGCACCGAAAAAGCCACGCCCATTACTATCGCTAACGTTGCAAATATTAATGGCGACATTGTCCGTGAACATATCAAAACATTTAATTATTAAAAAATTGTAAATTAGAATTTTGAAATATTTGTGAGTTAGTAAAAGATTTTCCTTCGTTATATACACATTTGAAAGTATTTTAAATACTTTATCATTTAACTATATGAAATTTAGTAAAAAAAATTCTTCATTCTATACAGTTTCAAATCAATTTAAAGACTCAAACGTTCAAAATATGAGTAATTTATTATAACATTTGTGTTCATTTCATACAGCTTTGAAATTAATTTAAAGGCTTTTTTGATCCAATATTTATAACATAATTAAAGATTTTCCTTCATTACTAACAGCATTTGAAATTAATTAGAATATTTTCATTCATTCATGAAATAAATTTAAGGGCTTTATCATTAAAGTATTTATAATTCAGTAACATATTTTCCTTCATTCAAAATATAGTTTGGACATTACTGTCTAAGATTTTATCATTCAAATATTTGCAATTTAACTTACGAAAGTAATTTACACTAATTTGTCGAAGGAAGGGACCATATAACATAATCTGAGAACAAATGAATGTCATTAGATTGTTTGTATTTGTGTCTAAAATTGGTTGATTTTCATTATATCGTTCGGATTTTTGAGAAATTCTCGGAACACGTTGATAATTACGAGAGCAATGTCATATTTAAATAATGACAGATTTTTCCTTCTCTGTTCCACACGCACTATTTTAAAAAGGTTTTCAATTATGATAACGTAAAAGCCGTAAGGGTATGAGTTATTCGCCTAATTATTTTTTGGGAGATGCTTTCTTCTGTCGTCTTATAAGACAAGTGCACCTTCAGAATTTCTCCAAAAATTTAAGTAAATACCATCATTTTACTTTTTTTATTCTTAATTGAATAAATGATATATATAATGTAGCAGATACGTCGTTCCTCCGTATTCGAGGATTTCTTATTCCTTTAGGGCGCCAGGTATTTTTCATAAAAACACCAAAAATAGATATTAATAGTTTTAATTCCTATCAGAGCATGAGAAAAAATTATATCTGCAGGGCGTGGTCATTCTCTCATCGTCCCGCCGACACAACCTGGTAAAGGTAAAGGAAAATCCATTATTCAGATGATTAGCGCAATAAACGCGTTCAAAAGTAAATTGCAAATTACGATAGATCACTGAAAATAAATGATCTGACACATTTTCCGTCTTTGAAAGCAATGGTTCCTTAGTTAAATTTTTATATTTATGACGGAAAATTATTAAAAGACGTTTTTATGATTTCAGGAAATTGGCAAATATCGCATATTTTATAAGTTGTCTTTTTTTGCGTAAAACATTGAGAAATATGTTACTGAAATAGCAAGTCAGTTTAACATGGACTCATCTTCTGCTGAAAATGAGATAGTGCGAATTATATCAGCCTCAGCATCTGGTCTTTTATATTTGAAGATAAATATCCGAATCGCCCTTCAGTTGACGGCAATGCTTGGGTCAACTTACTTCTGAGAATCTACATTTTCTGAAATGAAGATAAGTCAAAATATTGCAGTCAACTAAGTGACGAACACGTGTCATCATGCTTGAGATAAGCACTCGGTAATTACGTACCATCTTATGAAAATTATGCTAAATACATGCAGTGCCACGCTTCATAATCCAAAGTCATTCTTTTGTTAAGTTTAGAAAATAGAGCTTGCTTGTTTTGTAAGAACCAATAAACTTGCAATTTTGAATAAGTACGAGTTTTTAATTGGCTTTTAGAAAATTTCACTTATTTCATTGAAAGTTCTTAATCACACAAATGATTTTTAGTACATTTATAATGGTGCTTCATTTTTGCTACTTCCTTTAGGTTGAATTGACCCATAAAATTATCCCTGTATGTTATGAAACATTTAATCTAAATTATTACGTTTGGAATAGGAAAGTTGACTTTTCCATTAGTGCGTACTGGTTTTTCTGCTTCTGTAAACAGAAATTTAATTATTTATGCACAGTTTGAATTCTTCAGATAACTACTTGTTGTTTGTTTCCTAGATAGCATATTTATTATCTCCTTACTATTCTGTATTTATTTTAGGAAAACTCTATACCACGTTCTGGCGTTCTGTTATTACTAGTTGTATAAGTTAGGTTTGTGATAATTCTTGCGCGACAGGGCCTTTGTCCTGAAATAGTTGATTATTTTAGGACTATGTTATTGATTTATTCACTTACCATCATTTCTGCAGCTTCCATTCCACTTAAGTTCTTTATCATTGGGTACCACGTAATCGTTATCTTTCTTCACTTAATTAGTATATTCATTATATTATTTCTTACTTCATGGATTGTTTCATTTCTATAGATCTTATTTACAATTCTGTTTATCGAACTATTCAGTCTAATGCAGTTTGGCACATTCATGTCAACACACATACTGGTTGCTGTTTATAGGGCGATTGTGCTATTTGTGGTCGGTCAAATCTTTTCAGAAACTCGCTTTTCTGGCATGCTCCCCGATTTTCCTTTATGTTCAGTATATAATAAATTTTTACAAGTCAATCTACTTTGTTGCATGGTTCACTGATCTCGTCTCTCCAGTTTGTTACTTTCCGTTTCTTAATAACTTGTTCGTGTAATGATGGATCCAGTGATAGTTGCGCTATTTTCCATGTTTACCAAATATAAAGAGTTATTTATAAGTCTGGGTAAGGTTATATTGTTTTCGTCGATGTCCTCGTGGATCCGGGTGCACGTGTTCGGGAAACCATGTGGTGCTACGGCACGGGGCGTTGCAATCTTCTTCAGCGGCACCAGGATGTGTAGGGCTGGTGCAGGAACCAGGGCCCAGAAGCTCTCGTTCACGGGAGCATGATCCGCTGTCGGCGGGCAAAGTCGCGCTCGTAGTCGGCGTCGTAGTCGTCGTCAGCGATGACTGCGTCCGTTCGCTCAGGCACGGCGGGTCTCATGCAGGTCACTTCCCGATCGTACTTCCGACACGGCTGCTCCAGGTCACTACCGATTGTATCGACGTCTCGATCGTAAATGAACTTCCGTTCACGTTGACCTCCCGATCGTAAGTGTCTTTCCGTTCACGTCGACGTCCTGATCCTGTCTTCCGTTTACGCTGACGTCCCGATCGTCTCTTATCTGCCTTGATCTGGGCTCCCTCGACTTCTTCGACCAATCACCGATCATTCAAGCGAAAACCTCACCATGGTTCATTTGGGACCCGTGTTCGAATCCCCAAATGGATCTGTCTTCCGGTCCAGCCGCATCGAGAAGGTTTCAGGTTTTCTGGAACCGGAAGTACACGTGCTTCGAATACACTGAAATTCGTCCAACGTGGCCAATTCCATATGGGACAACCCACGTGGTCGCACAGTCGACTGCTGCAAATTGTATTCCGCAGCACATCCTCATCATAATAAATAGCACAAAACATGACAAAATGAGAATAATAAGTAAAATCAAGCGAATTGCAGCTTTTAATGGCACAGAATATAAATTATTTTACTATAATTTAAATGAATGTTAAGAATCATAGTTTAATATTTCAATAAGTAAATGAAAGTTTTTGATTAATTTATAACAAAATTACGGTGCTCTTTATAATTTATTTTGGATTCATTCAGGGGTTAAAAATAAGCAAAGTTTGGGTCATTATATAATTGAAGGGGATTTATTTGGGCAGGATACGTGCAGACCAGAATGGCAAATTCACATAACACACAAGCCACACACCTGTTTTAGTGGCATGTTGGAATGATTCTCGATGTCGCTTCTGGTGGTCCAGAGCAGAAATTTTACAATCTGGGAAGGCGGTAATTGTCTCCTGTTCATTCCCGGTATAATTCCCAGCGTTGATCCTTCGTCTCAGCAGCTTACCGACTGTCGGTCTGGCTTTTCGATGGCATATGCCCAGCTTAATTTGGCATATACAGGCGATTGATTTCATTGTGAGAGTTATCTCTTCCCAAATAGATAGTAATTTATTAGCTCTTAAGCATTTCACAACAGCAGTCTGTTAACCTTTGCAGAACTCTGTTAACCTTTTTCCACGAACAAAATTGAAGAACTGCTCCGTTTACCTTCTTCCTCGAAACACTATTTATTTCCTTGCATCTTCCCTCCTGGACTAACTTTTTTCCTACCACTCCTCATGTTACCGGCTCTCTTGTGGTATATTTCACCCAATCCACCTCTTCGTTTCAAACTCTCCCTTAGGGTCATCCAGGTGGTGGGGTAAAACATCTGGGAAAGTTCCAGGGTGATTGACCTAAGTCTGTCGGAAATTTTATTAAACCGAGCGGCGCCACACTGTCGCGTCACCTAAGGTTTATGGCTCCAGCAGTCTTCGCTTGCTCAACACAAAGAAAATTCCTTGTTCCTTGATTTATTTATGTATACATATATAATTATAACACCAAATAATTGGTTGGTGATTCTCTGCGCTACAATATATATACAGTTAAAAAGAACAATGCAGGCCAGCTTGCGAGTTACAATTGTTGAGGAACTGACGCAACCCATCTTCTTGTCGTCCCGCCGACACAACCTGCTCCTTCCACTACCCCATGACGACTGCCTGCCCCTCGCCAGACTACATTGTTGGCCCGAGTTGCGTCAGTTCTTCAACAATTGCAGCTCGCAAGTTGGCCTCCATTGTTAAGTGTAACTTTTCATGTTACAATATACATATGTATATATATATATAATTTTTTTCTCATGCTCTGATTGGAATTAATACTATTAAAATCATCTTTTGGTATTTTTTGTGAAAAATACCTGGTGCCCAAAAGGAATTAAGAAATTCTCGAATACGGAAGAACGCGGAATCCGCTACATTTGGCGCCCAACGTGGGGCATTGAACAACGAACATGGCAGGAGTTTGGAATGTGCTGACGGACATTGAGCAGTGGAGAATTAACATGCTGCTTTCGGCGAGCCATGGAATGGCCTAGAACAACGAACAGCGGTGAGACATCTGTTAGGCTACGACGTCTGAAGGTGTGGAGGACGACGAACGGGGTACCCGAGAAATATTCGAGAGAAGTGGAGGCGCTGTGGAAGGAGAGCTGATCTACGCATAGCATAGCTGAGAGGTCAAGTGTTCCAGTGACCGCTGGGTGGATATCTTCGAGAGGTGTGTGTGTGTAAAAAAGCAGAGTACAGTGTGTATGGAGAAGTGGAAGTAAGAGTAAGAAGACAGGTTGCACAGGTTGGTGGCATATAAATGTATTTTGCGGAATATTTTGGTTGGGGTTTGTGTGTTCTGTACTGTTTTAAAAATGGAAGAAGTGCAGGAGGGTATTGAGAAGGCAATTGTCCCTGGTACTTAATAAGATATTTGATGAAAAAAAGGAAGTTCTTGATGACATGGTTAATTGTATTAAGGAAATGCAGGCAGATTTGAAGTCTCGTTTAGGGAGCGTAAATGAAACATTAGAAAGAACAGAGGAAAGAATTAATGCACGGAGTAAAAAGGAGGTGAATCACGCGAGAACTGCCACGACTCCGATCTTCTGATCATGCATGCAGGTGTATATAAGGAAGAATGTGTAAATAGTAGTGATAAGCAGATAGAAAATAGGGTAGAATTGAAAAGTGTGATAGATTTTAATGTTAATGGTATACGGAGTGATTTAATGCAGGCTAAGCATTCATGTGCTAAGAGTGCCAAAGAGAATGTAAAGGTAAAGGATACAGATTTGGTAATGAAACCTTTCTGTATGCAAAATTGTGCTCATTGCCATAAACGGCGAAATAGAAAGAAAATCCCCCGAACAACACAGAGGAAACAATGTGTGGGAGGAAATGTTAAGCGAAAGAAATTGCGAATTGTCATATGTGCGTATAAAGTTAAGGAAGGTGAAACGGATGTTAGTCATAATGTCGAGTGGAGGAAGATTGTTAAAATTAATTGGTGTATCTGCGGATCAGTTTAAGAAAAATTGTAAACATTTAATGCGTCAGATGATAGTTGGTAGATATGAATGTAATGTGAGCGCAGTGAATAAGCAGATTAAGGGACAGCGAGAACAGCTGATCATGGTTCTCAACAAAGATGATGTAATTAAATGTTTTGCAAATAGATTTAAGAAAAGATCCCGAAAAATGTAGAAGGAAAATTACTTGGTATAAAAGGTTGTCGTAAAATTAAGCAAAACTTAATGTTTAGCAGAAAATTTGTTTCCATTGCTCAAAAATATGCATCCTATGGTAACAACAGAGTAGAAGAAATTTTTTATGTGTTAAATAGTTGTGATTGTGGATTTCCTTGGAATCCATGGGGGAAATCGGAAGCTGTATTTTTTTGTAATGTCAAAGGTTTTAAATAAATTGGCTACGTTTGAAGTTGATTATTGTAATTAGTGTTAAGGAATTGTGGTGGTTATAGATTTCCTTGGAACCCAGGTGGAAAAAACCCAATGCGGTATTTTGGTAAATGTAAAAAAAATTGTTACATTAAATACCAAAAATAGCTGTTCTGCCAGATGTCAAATGACTTTGTAGTAGATGTAAGAAGCAGCTAATGGCAGATAAAAAAAATTATGTACTCCAAATGTAATTAGCTGTAAAAACCATGTGGTTAGTTGACTGTTTTCGACGTACATCAAAGAGCTGAATGTCAAAGTAATAAATGTCATATGATACATTAAAAACAGCTGAGAATGAGTAATACGGACAGAAATCTGCTGAAAGAATCTTATGAAAGAATATGCCAGAGAAAATTGTAATTAGTTCTAAGTGAATTTTTGTTAAATATTTTGTAATTTTGATTAAGGGCGTTGGTCATTCATATTGTTTATGACTGTGGTTCAGTGAGTGTCATATTAAAAAATTGATCAATTTTTTTAATTCATTGTGGGTGGGGAAAATGTAACATGAAAAGTTACACTTAACAATGCAGGCCAGCTTGCGAGTTGCAATTGTTGCAACCCGGACCAACAATATGGTCTGGCGAGAGGTTGTGAGTCGTCATGGCGTAGTGGAAGGAGCAGGTTGTGTCGGCGGGACGACGAGAGAATTACCACGCCCTGCAGATATAATTTTTTCTCATGCTCTGATTGGAATTAAAACTATTAAAATCATCTATTGGTTTTTTTTGTGAAAAATACCTGGCGCCCTAAAGGAATACGGAGGAACGCGGAATCCGCTACAATATATATATATATATATATATATATATATATATATAATTGAATACATGTATAAAAAGTCTATGATGCCACTAGTTGTGCAGCAGGTATGTGTAAAGGATTCATGGTTATTCCACCGGAAAAAATTGTATAAAAATAATTTAGGTCGCAATGTAAGTGCGGTGAGCAAATCCAAATTTTTATGTGTTCGTATCTCTTGATTTCACTTACAATTTCATATGTACCTGAAGAAGTCGCAACGCAACGTTCTAATTTTTTCTTAAAGGTTTGTCTTAATTATTGATTTTTATTGACTTTGGAAATAGTATATTTTGGTCTGGGATTGGCATATTCAACTTTTTTTTAATAGAGAAACAAGTTAAATTTGTTTTCGGTAGCATCTTTAGAACCGAAGGCAGGATATTCACGTGACGGAATAGCAAAAAGGAAAAAGACATTTTCACTAATTTAGGTCGTTTGTTTCGGTTGTTAAGATGGCAATTAGAAAAGTGGTACTGATAAGTCACAGTTAATTTAGATAACATTACGAGCTATTCCATTGATAAGTTTCAGGAAAGACGAGTAATCCAGGTAGTTCGATATCTCGTGAAGAGAAAATTGAAAGTGAAGTCGAAAATCAAGGGTTGTGGCTCACCATTTGGTGAAGTGACGAAGTGGGTTTGGATGGAAAAAAGGTGGACTCCAGTAGACGGTATCACCAAGCATTAGGACACATTATCGTTAGTTTTGTTGTTATGATGGGGAGCCTCATGGCAGTGTGTTAAAAAATTGACGATAAAATGGCTTGCTGAGAATGACCAGCGAAAAGAGTAAAAAGAAGAAGAATAGTATTCTCGACGGATGCATAGAAGATTCGTTTTTATGGAGGGCGGTTAAAGGTTTACGAAATTAACAGTGTTGCTGAGATTTCAGTCTCTCTAAGAACAAATCTTTATAAGTATTTAATGACTTCATTTATAGAATAAATTAATTTGAGAAGACATCAGAGGCCAATGCTGTTTCTGGAAAGCAAATAGATGGATAGAGAAATGGAGTCATCTGAATTGTAGGCGGTTTTTGATGGTTCTTGGCCTCTTGGTTACAGATTCTGGGCACTTTTAAATAGTTTGAGATGCATTATAGTTTTGGTTTATTTCCATTCTGGTTGAATATATGACAGGAGTAGGTAAGATAGGGTACAGTTGATCAATATTTTCCATAAATACTATCGGGGTATATGGGAATCATATATATGATTTCCATATACCCCGATAGTATATCATAAATATATGATATAAGAATCAGGGATGGACTGCAAAACGTACCCAGGAGCAGATATGAACTCCGACCATAATCCGCTGAATATGAAATGCAGGCTGTAAAGATGGGTATTGAAAAAAATGAAACAACAGGAGGTGCTTAAAAGAAGATATCAATAGTAGATTAATAGAGAAAGTAAAAGAAAAAAAACAATATATAGATTGGACATTCTCGAAGGAAGAAATGACTAGAGTAGCCAACTAAAAAATAGTAAGAAGAACTCATACCACTAGGAAAGCATGGATAACACAACAAATAGCAAAAATGATTGATGAATGGCGTAAATATAAAAACGCGAGAGATGAAAATGATAAAGAGGAGTACAGATGATTGTAATGCTTACTTTTGGTGGGGTTAATTAAAAAAAGGAAATGAAAGTTTAAGTTTAATTCTCAGAAATTTAATCTCAGGGTATTCACTGTGGGGTAAACGAAAAGCATTTGTTTGTTACCTAATGGCAATAGGCCTAGCAAATGTGAACTATAAAATCAGAAATATGGGTACGATATCGAGAAAATGAATCTGTTTCTTGATACTGGTTTATGCTGGTTGACTGGTGGCTGCTACGAGATCGTCTCCGCCTGGTGCCTCCCGTCGCTTCTCTTTCCTGGCATCATCTCCCAACGACTTCTCTCTCATTTCCGAACGACTTCTGCTTCCGATCTCCCAACGACTTCTTATCTGCTCTCCCTACAATCTAATCTCTGCTTTCCCTACAATTTTCCCTGCAATTTGATAATTACAGCCAATAGGAAAAACCTTCACCTGGGAGGGCGTAAATACATCATATGTTACGCTTCTTGACGTAACATTTCAAATTTTTCTTGGACCTTCCGTCTTTCCAGCCGTTTTTCTAATTCGCTTCGGCCACTTCCGGTAGCCGTTCATTCCCAATTTTCTATGGGTGGCCGATGCTTCTCAATAGGCTGCTCTCGTTAGAAAAGCAATGTAAGGTCTATTATTCATGTAATGCGCCCTGCGACCTCCCACATTCAGAAAAGGGCAAGAAAAAGATGAACTTTGTTTAAGCTTTCCACTCGCGTATTTAATGTCTATTACACGTTTGAAGAATGAGATAGTTAGGAAGTTCAAAACAGCTAAAGAGAATTGGAACTAAGAGAAATGAACAGCGGTTGAAGAATAAAAAAAGGAGCTGCTTATAATAAAATCAAAGAAACATTCGAAAAGGGGAAAATTATCAATAACATCGGTCCGATGGGAAGCCAGTTCTGGATAAAGAAGAGAAGCCAGAATATCTAGAAAAGCTGTATCTCAGTGAAAATTTAAATCAGTCAGTAATGGAAGAAGAGGAAGAGGCAGAGAATGAAGGGGTGGGGATCAAAATTTTAAGGTCGGAGTTTGATAGGGCGCCGACAGACCTGAGCAATTGTAAAGCGCCAGGCATTGATAACATTCCAGCGGAGTTGATTAGATCATCCGGTTAAGAAGCAGTATCATGGCTGTTAAATATATTTTGCGAAAATCGCAGGACAATTAGTTTAGTATCTCATGCATGCAAAATATTAAATAAAATAGTGTGTAGGAGGATGGAACAAATAGAATGCGCTTAGGAGAAGATCGGTTTGGTTTTAGGCAGAATGTAGGGACAAGAGAAGTAATGTTGACTTTGCGTCTAATTTTGGATGACAGGATAACAAAAAAACGGCCTAAGTTCATAGCATTTCTAAATTTAGAAAAATCTTTTGATAATGTGAAATGGAACACACTATTAAGAATTTGAAGAAGGAAAGAATAACCTATCGAGAAAATAGGCTGACACATAACCTCTACAGAAGGGATTCAGCAGTAATTATGAATGAAGGGCAAGAAAAGAAAGCAGAAATTAAGAAAAGAGTAAGACAAGGATGAAGTCTGTCGCCCATGCTGTTTAACTTATATAAACAGGTAATGAAGAAAGTTAAAACGGAATATGGAAAAGGAATCATCTTGCAAGGAGAAGAAATAAAAACCTTACGCTTTGCCGATGATATTGTAGTATTAGGAGAATCAGAAGAAGACATGGAGACCACAATAAATGGCACGAATGTAGTCCTGGTGAAAGAGTTCAATATGAGGATTAATAGAGGAAAACCAAGGTAGAATGGGAAACAGAGGAATAACAAAGGGTGTTAGTTTGGGAAGGGATATTTTGACGGAAGTTAAGGAATTCTACTACTTAAGAAGCGTAATAACTAGGGATGGTAGAAGTATAGTAGACATAAAGAGTAGAATAGCACAGGTAAGGAAAGCTTTAGCAAAAAGAAGAAATTTACCTACGGCTAATTTAAGTGTGAATGTTAGGAAGCCATTTCTAAATATGTTGGTATTGAATGTGACGCTATATGGGTGCAAAACGTGAAGGATAGGACTTGGGAAAAGAGGCATTTGAAACGTGGTTAAATAGGAGAATGCTGCAAATCAAATGGGTGGATAAAATCACTAACGAGGAAGTTATTAGCAGAGTAGGGGAAGAGGCTTAAGGGTCTTGTATAATTAGAAATAGAGGTGTGTGGCCTGAGAACAGAAGAGGGAGGTGAAGGTTGGAATGTGCAATGAAGATTATGGAGGATGTTGGATGTGGTAGTTATGCGGAAATGAAAAAGCTTGCACAGGATAGGTTAGCCTGAAGATTATTTACCACACTAGGTTTAGGACTTAATACCACAAGAACAACAACTATTGGAGTGTTATTTCCTCCGCTGTGACAGAAGACAGACGATGTTAATGTAGATCTTCACGCAGAGGAAATGGTACTCATCAAACTGGTAGTTGGGGACGTTGGATAGTCAGTCATTGCTACTTCCGAGGAATTTTTCACAATGTCATTGGACATTGTGGTGAATGGAGAGTATGTGCTACAGCAAATAAATTCATTTACAATGAGTTTCTTTAAATATTTATGTGGTCCTTTTTTATTTTTCAGAATTCCTGGTAACATCGGCGCAGTGGGTAAGGAGTTACCACATTATTATCTAAAAGTGCTAATTATAAAGTAATTAATTCTGACAAAAATAAAAGTAGCTCAACATTTTCTCTACTTATCCGTTGTTCTCCTCAGATGCTGTAGTAGAAAAGTTATGTTTGACCCCAACATACTGGCCAACTGGCATTAATAACATGCTAGACCTAGTAGATACTTTGGTTACCAAAGATATCTCCTGGACTAATCTATACGCGAGACTCCAAGAACAAACTGATGTAAAATTTGAATCAGAAAATTATATAAAATTACTACAGACTCTACTACAATAATTATAACTGCATGGCTATGTACTGTCATGCTTGGTGAACTTATGAAACTATGTGCCGAAAGCAGGAGTAAAAAACCATACACTCGAGAACATAAACGATGAACCCAATGACCCTATATTCATCTAATTCTCAGAGAAAATTTACATTAGCAAAGTAGCAAACTTAACTGTACAGTGAATCCTTTGAATAGTATGTACCTAACCTTATGAGGTAAAACAATACAATTTGAAATCCAAAAAAGTCAAAAGTGACATTACTCCCAATTTATCAGAATTGTAATCCTTTTGGACCTTGGAAAAGATATAATAAAAAAACGCCGACCTGTCGCAAAAAACTTTCATACTCTTGATAAGAACGGCCTGGTTCAAGAACTAGAACTGGATTATAAGCTTAAATTGACATCCTATAACGCATTCATACAATCCGCTTGAATAAGAACACAGAAATAATAAAGATATCAAACAGTAAAATACGTTAAGGTGTAAGGTTACTTACGTACCCGTTCATGTAATACTAAGGTTAGATTATTAGTCCAAATACTCATAGATTGAAACAATAATTTTGTTACCTCAAACCAGAGACGTTACTTCCTACTGACCGATAGGTCTATCAACACTACCTAAATTCTGAAGAATATTATATTTAAAAAATCGGAGCAGTCTGCAACCCTAATATTAATTTCGATATCCTGGCTTTTCGTAAGTTTTGACACCACAGCTTTTTAAACACGGACCTGAACCGAAAGTAATTTATTACAGAAGTAAGTGAAGAAATCTCTTCCCAGCCTTCGTCCTCTATTATACGTCTTATAAACAACTGAAGAACCATTAAACCACAATTACCTATGCAATTTGTAGACACATACAGACCCTACAACCACATACCAGACTGCAGGAACATTTAAGAATAATTGAGATCTAGTTGAAAAGATGGAAAGTAAAATCATACCACCTAATATTTACACTCAAAAAAAATAAATATGTCACAGAACCAAGCTCAATCAAGTGGAAATTGCAAAAGTAGAAGTACTCAAATACCTTCGTATTTACTTAGACACCAAGCTTCAATGGAAGAAACACAAAAATAAATAAAGGAAACCATACGACGTGAGAAAAAGGTTGAATTGGCTGATTGGACGCAAATTTATTGTTGTGGTATTCAGTCCTAACACTGCTAACCTATCTTGTCTTTTCATTTCCGCATAACCACCACACCCACATCCTCCCTAATCTGCTTAGCGAATTCCATTCTATACCTCCCTCTTTGTTTTAGCCGAAAGTAAATTCCTCATTTAGCGAAAGCCTTCTTTGCCTGTGATATCCTACTCTTTATGTCTACTATACTTCTACAATCTCTATTATGTTTCCCAAGCAGCAGAATTCCTCACCTTCATTCAAAATATCCCTTCCCAATTTAAAAACGTTTGTTATTCTCTTGTTTCCCAGACCACACTCCATTACCTTGGTTTTCCCTCTATTAATCTTCATATTGAACCCAGGATCATGTCCATACCATTTGTTATAGTTTCCAAGTCTTCTTCTGAATCCCCTAATACTAACTACAATATCATCGGAAAAACGTAGGGTTTTTATTTCATCTTCTTGCAGTATGATTCCTTTACCATATTCCTGTTCTATATTTAAGGTAAACAGCATGGCCAACAGACTGATTCCTTGTCTTAATGCTTTCTTGATTTCTGTGTTCTTTTATTGATTTTCAATTCTAATCACAGCTGACTGCATTCTGTAGAGGTTATGGATAAGCCTTCTTTCTCGATGTTTTATTTCTGTCCTCTTCAGAATCCTTAATAGTGTGTTCCAGTTCACACTATCAAAGGCTTATTCTAAATCGACAGACACTATGAGCTTAGGCCTGATTTTTCTTATCCTGTCTTCTAAAATTAGACGTAAAGTCAATAAAACCAAACTGGTCTTCTCCTAATTAGAATATTTTTTGACGTTCCCTCCTCTTATATGCTATTACCCCATAAGAAATCAATTGTTTTTAGTTTGGAGATTCGCTCCAGTCTAGTTGAGGGCGTGAGTGTATAAAGACGTGAGTGATTGTGCAATATTACATCACATTGACTTGGCTGTTTTGACTTCTAAATTCAAACGTTTTTATAGCAGCGGAGTAAAATGGCAGACTATAAATCAACTGAAGAACATTTACGTCATTACATGCAGTTTCTCTTTCGTTCAGGAGTTAATGCAACGTTTGAAACAAATAAAATTTTTGATGTGTATGAGACGTATTGACGGTCAATAAGTGCCAACGCTCGTTCAGAAAATTTTCTAACGATGATTTTGAATTGTCTGAAAGCGATTAAAGTGGACGGCCTGTAGTGTGATGATTACACTTTAAAATCGCTGTTGGAAACTGATCCCAAACTAAGTATCCAGGAAACAGCAAACACTCTTCATGCTTCTTTGCCAAGAGTCCAAAGATATCTTCAAGATATCGGGAATTATTGGTAAAACGGCCAGCTCTGGCCAAGAGAAAGCGGAAAATTTTGGAACAGGATAATGTCAGGCAGAAGGTAGTAAGATTAATCCCAGGAAAAATAATACAGTTAAACTGGGTAGTTTTAAGCCCCTCCCCCCTTCCCACTATTTCCCAGATATAGCACCATCAGATATTCATTTATTCAGTTCATGAAACACTCTCCAAGGAATAAATATTTTAAAAGTATGGATGATGTACAGAAATTTTTTTACGAAATGGGGATTGAAACTCTAATAGTGACAAAAGGTCTTAGATAACGACATACATTATGTAATTGATTGACAATAAAATTAAATGTAAATAAACTCGCTCTTATTGTCGCCTCTGAAATAATTGATTACTTAAGAGTACCCCGCGTACCCCATTTATTTTCGTTTATATTTTGCATGCATGGGATACTAAACTAATTGCCCTGTGCTGTTCGCATCTATCAGCCCCAGTCCTCTTCGGTATGTAGATAAATCGTCTATCCTAAAATATTCCGGTATTCTTCCTGTTTGGTAGATTTCGCAAACTATCTTGTACAGCCATAATATTGCTTCTTTGCCCATGATCTTATCAACTCCGCTGGAAGTTTATCAGACAATAATTGTTCAGATCTGTCTGCGCTCCGTCCAACTGTAATCTTCAAAGATTGTCTCTCAACTCTCCATAATCAACCTCCTCTTCTGCTTCTATTACTGACTGATATATATTACCGCCGTGATACAGCTCATCTATATATTCATTCCATTTTACCGCCTTTTCTCCTTTATCTAGAATTGATTTCCTATCTGCTGCCTGATGTCATTGCTAGTATTTTTTCTTCTCTCCGAATGCTGAGTCTATTCTCCTCTTCACGATGTAACCTTCATACGCTTTGTCAAGTTTCTTTGTCTACTTTGCACTTACTACGTATCAGTCTTCAGGCAACTGTTCTGCTTTTTACCATTTTCATCTCTTGCGTTTTTATATTTACACCTTTCATCAATCATAGTTATTATTTCTTGTGGTATCCATGTTTATCTATTGGACTGAGTTATTCTTCGTATATTTTCGTTGGCTGCTTTAGTGTGCCTATTTCTCTTCTATATTGTTTCTTTCTCCTTTCTCTATTAATCTACTCTTGACGTCTTCTTTGAAACTCTGAAGCACCTCCTGTAGTTTCAGTGTTTCTAATTCCCATCTCGTTGTTTTCATTCCTTTCTTGAGTTTATTTATTTTCTGACTGCATTCTATAATTAACAAATTCTGGCCCTAATTCAAATCTGCTCCTGGGTAGGTTTAGCTGTCCACTTCCCAATTCCTATATCTTTATCTCACCGAGTCCCCCGGCTACTTTTCCTGTAGAGTCTTCTTTCATGCGCCAGGTAATTGACACTATAGGGTCATTCCATGTCAAATCCCCGAAAAGCAACCTATGGCTGCCACTGGACGAAATTTTGTGAGAAAGTAAATCCATATCCCAATTGAAAATGTGCAAAATATTAGAGCACATTGTACAGTGGTTCAGAAGTTACAAGACCATACTCACTGGCCTGTCACCGTGTTAACGCGCAAGTGCCTCTGAAAACGCCAACTTTGATCCCTTTTCAAATCAGTTATAGAGGCCAGATATGTGTGAAACTCGGCTTATTGATACAAATTATATCACAAAATGCAGTAGTATGATCAAAATAGTAATACGGCTGGCCGTTCTCACATCTGTTCAAACCAAAGTTGCCACAAAATTTTGTCACGGCAAATTCTGTCGTCATTTTGGAGGCCACTTCCTCAGCAGAAAAAGATCTATATGCCACCATATTTTGGAAACCAGAAGAGAAAGCACCATACTAAGAAACAGAAAAGCTATTATAGCCATATGTCTTGAGATATTCCTCATGAAATTTGCCCTGAAATATTTTACTTGTAAAAGCAGCCAAATTTCAGTTTAAATTGTCTCAAAATAAGTCAGTCCCAATTGTTTTTAGAAAATTGAACCATTACAAATGGCAGTCTTTTATGTACACAAAACATCCATTTTTATCTTGGAATCTGCCAGTTTATACCAGCTATGGGCTTCTGAAGCTAACCATGTTGCTGTGGTATTGCACGCGAGACGCTACGAGGGCCAACTTTGATCTCATGTCAAATCAGTTCTAGTGGCCAGATACTAGTGAAATTCGGCTTATCGGCATACCTTATACCCCAAAATGTAGTGGTATGATCAAAGAAGTAATGCAGTTGGCCGTTATGATATGTATCACTCCTAAAGTCACCACTAAATATTATCGCGGCAAATTTGGACCTCAGATGGAGGCCGATTACGCAACAGAAAAATACCTATACCCAACAATAATTTGTAAAAGTGCATATCAGGTGCCATATTCAGATTTACTAAAACAGAAACTGTATTGTTCTTATATTTTCATAGATGTTGCACATGAAATTAGACAAGAAAACCGACAGCTATAAGACTTTGTAACGTTTTTAACGGTTTTAAAGGGACCTTCTCAACTAACCAGGATTGCAGTCCTAAGTAATAGTTAAAATTTGTTCATTTTTAGTTATTACGTAAATGAGAAAAATTTCCAATTTTTATTCCTCTTTACGATGAAAATTTTGCTATTTATTGTTGGCGTGTCTTTGTTATTTACTAGCATTGTGAATTTAGTTCAGTTCCATGTGTATTACGGATACATAATGAAATATTTTCCCACTAACGTATTTCCCTGCGCCTTTCACAGCTATGACTGATATTACTGCCATTTGATAACTTATACTTCGAAAAAGGGCTTGAAGGTTCTGACTGAGAACAGTGCAGATGATCAAAAACTGATAGCTCGTAACTTTCGTTTCAAAATATCAGGAAATATACGAACAATGGATTTTCTGTTTCAGTAATGCTTAATATGGCACTTAATATATTCACTTTAAAAATATTATGACATATAGATCTCTTCCTGCCGAGTAATTAACCTCACAAACAGAGGTCTACAATGGCCGCGACAAAATTTGGTGGTGAGTGTGGCATGGATAGATATCTGAACGGTCAACTGTACTACTTTATTGATGATGTCCCCATATTATGGACTAGAAGTTGTATCCATAAGCCAAATTTCACACTTATCTGGCCCCTAGAATTGATTTGACACGAGATCAAAGTTAACCCATTTTTCAGACCGCAGCAAAATACGTTATATTCAGAGTCCTAGAACACGAATAAACGTTTTTCTTGTATATAAAGTCCTGATCTTTATAGT
Organism: Eucriotettix oculatus; assembly: GCA_034510155.1. Taxonomy (NCBI): domain Eukaryota; kingdom Metazoa; phylum Arthropoda; class Insecta; order Orthoptera; family Tetrigidae; genus Eucriotettix; species Eucriotettix oculatus. The sequence continues at coordinate 41,096 of CM067378.1, forward strand.
GATACTATTTAAAACCAAATTACGAGTGACACACATTGAGATATATTGCCATAAAATATGGCTATTTTTCAAAGTAAGATTTTTCTTACTTAATTTCATATGCAACATCTCTGGAAATATAAGAACAACAGTGTTTCTGTTTGAGTAATTATTAATATGGTGCCTGATATGTACATTTACAAATTTTTCTGCCGCGTAATCGGCCTCCAAACTGGTTGGCAGCAACCCTAGCTATTGTTATTTTAGGATTGTAAAATGTCTTTATTTCAGCAGTGGCTTTACTTTCACGAGCGTGACTGTATTCTACTGTACACTGTATATTTGAAACTATTTTCGTTTTGTAATTATTTCCCGCTCCTAATTTCGCTATGCTACAAAATTTAAATTCGAGTTAAATTAAGCTGTGGTATCTCTGAAGCGGACGGTGGAAAGAGATGAAGCCAGAACCCCGGTGCTGTCGTCCTCTGTTCTGACGTTGGTGTTTCGCAGTTCTCCCAGACTGATGGAGTTGGCAGCTAATTACCTATAGACGAAACGTAATAGAGGTAGACTGCAAGTTTGCACCTTGAATATCCAAACAAGAGTGCTTGGAGCCTCTGGGCGTCGACTGTCTACTCTACGGCGAGAACTCCTCTCTTACTTGTTTTCAACTTAGACTCTTTCACTCTCTCGACAGAACTGCTCTCTCCTCTGATTCTCAACGTAGACTGGTTCTCATCTCCGTTCCATTAACACACCATTTCTTGGCTCCGTCTGAGCACCAGGCACAGTCTACAATTTGGAAGAAAACACACCCATGTTGTCTGCGCATTAAATAAATTTATGTCATACTGTTCCCTGCGGGGAGAAATAATTTAAGAGAGAAAACAAATATCATCTCACCTCTTTATACTCGCAGATTTCGCATGTCTGGAGCTAATTGGTTCCTTGTCCCCAATATGGACTCAGTTCAAAATATATCGAAACGATCTCCAACTTTTTATTGCGGAAATGGAACAAAAGCTAGACACTAAAATGAATCTTTCTATCCCAGAAATATATACACTTTTATACTTGACATGGTTTACTACACAATTATCGCGCTCATTAATGCTTTGCGTTGCCTTGGGAACTAGATGAAATCGTGTAATATATATATATATATATATATATATATATATATATATATATATATTGTAATGAAGTGTATGTATAATTGGGTGCTCTGGCGGACTTGACTGCCCCGAATTTCACAGTTATAAGTGCACTTAAAAATTTTGTTTTTGGGATAACAGGCTACATGAGGGTGATCTGAAACAGGCAACTCCCCTTAAATAGCATAGAAAGGGAATTGAAAAGGGGGAATGCGGAAGGTAGCCAAGGGTTAACTAGGACCCGGGCTTTAGTTTAAGGATCCTACCGGTGTTTCACCTAAAGTGATGCAGATTAAAAAAAAACGATAAAACCTGCATCAGGTAGGTCAGGCATTGGGGTACTATTCTCACGCCCTTCCGAATGACCCGAGACGAGTTTGCTGTGGGGTTGCAGCATTCCCTTCTCCATGTCTTCACCAGTTTTAGTAGGCAGTTAGCCGACAGATCTAATGGGATCAGCGGACAACTCTTGCCATATGCCCAAGGTCTTTGACCCCATATACATATATCTCCTAAAATAGGTGAAGGTGACTTGGCATTTGAGAACTCTGCTAAAACCCGGAGAGAGTGCCAGGCATTCCCGGCATTATCAGGAGAGCCCCGCAATCGCTCTGAGGGCAAGCGCCTGCGAGAAAATTCCCACAGGACTTTAAATCTGTCAAGTCCTCAAGAATGTGTGGGTTCGTTGTCGTATCGTCTGTGAGAGGAACTTGAATGTTGCTGCCAGGAATGAGCCCAGTAGCTACCACATAATTTACGCTGATCATTGTAGCGGACTGAAATATAAGCGCGTCAGTGATTGGTCCTAAATTTGCTGCGTAGTTGAAGTTCGAAAGTTCGATTGGCTAAAAGTCTGTATTGGCGAGGAGGAATATGTGGAAGCCGCGAAGAAAAGACATAAAAGTAATACTGAACCGATAACACCTGCCAACTAATTCGTGGCAGTCTGACATAGAAAATCTAGGATCTGGCAGATCTACTTGAGTTGCGTCGACGCCACTGCTGCGACCATCCATCGCCATCGCCATCAGCGTCCTTCAACCTGCTTCCAACCAGACACCAACAGTAAGATATCAAAACAATAGTTATATGCAAAGTGATTCCGACCCCTTCAAATCTTTTGGCACTTTAAATTTTCACAGCAATAATTCTCCTTATCTTAGCTCCCTGATGAGAAAGATGTTTAAAATTGATCCCAATCGACCAATTTTGATTGTTTAATTTCACAAATTTAATTAAATTTTTTTTCAATATATTGTATTTTCCCAAGTCAATAAATTTGCTGTAGTTTGTTTTAAAACAGTTTCTTTTACTATTAAAGTTCCAATTATTCATTTATATTTATTAAAACAGTAGAGTGTATTACAATATATATATATATATATATATATATATATATATACACAATATATATACACAATATATACAATATATATATATATACAATATATATATATATATATTTTATATATATATTGTTGCCCCAGAGTAATTTACTTTGAACTATGCCGTTGCTAATTAAATATTTAATTCCTCTTAAATCCAACATTTGTTGACAATCATAGATAGTGCAGGACCCAACAAGTAAATTGTGTTTTAATGTATAAATCAATAGACACATTTTAAAATCTTAACTAATTGTTGTTAAATTTCATCAATAGTTTTAATAATTTAACTAACACAGCAAAAATCAAGAAAGGGGTTAGACAAGGATTCAGTCAGTCGCCCATGCTGTTTAACATATATAGAATAGTTATATATATGCGTCAGGAAATTACATTGTTATGTTAATTAAAACAATTAATAAGAAAGGAAAGAGAGATAGAAGGTAGGTGACTTACCTGAGGTTCATAGATGTTAGACACCTTGTGAGGTTTGGAGTTCTTTAAATTTTCTGATGCACCACCCCCTTCATCAGAAAGTCAGCAAGACATTTCCAGGGAGTCGTCGACTAGCCGATCACTGGAACTATGTAAAATGAGAGAATTAGATTAAGTAAACTGGATCATTGCATATCATATCACCGAAAAACAACTTTTGTCTCCCACTCGACTATCTCTAAATCTCATGACGTTTTGTAAGGAAGTAACCCAGAACCCAACTGAAACTGTGAAAAATATTAGGGCTCATTGTACTTTTGTTCAAAAGTTACCAGATCATCGTCAATGGTAACCTCGTTAACGCGGACGCGCCGCTGAAAGAGCCAAATCTGATCACTTGGCAAATCAGTTCTAGCAGCCAGATAAGTGTGTAATTAGGCTTATCGATACAACTTCTAGGCCAGAATGTAGTGGTATGATCAATATAGTAGCGCAGCTGCCCGTTCTGATATCTGTTCAAGTCATATTCGTTGCGCCAAAATTTGACGTCATTTTGAGGCCAATTACGCAACAATAATT
>CM067378.1:44727-92395 GCA_034510155.1 Eucriotettix oculatus
ACTTTCGAAGAAGTCTGGAACCTAGTTAAAGAAAAATTGGAATCAACATTGGAACGAAACCTGGAACAAATCAAAAAATTGGGTTTTTACGCAATAACATCAAATACAAAACTAAAGCGCAGAGCGCAAATCGTCACGTAGATGCTTAAAAGTTGCCTAGACAAAATAATACAATTTATGAAAATAATAAACTTCTTAAAAAAATTTAAAGTAGTGTAACCCAAATGCATTTAAATACCTAGATAAATGTAACGCTAAATTCTATTCAGCTGTAAACTTTACTGATCATTTGACGATAAGACCACAGAGGGTGATATAACTTTACATAAAATATATAAAAATAATTTTAAGAACGAAAAGAATTTATAAGAGGAATCCTGCCATTTTTGGATTATTATTACTACGTTTTTGATGTTGCCAGTTTATTTTCGGATTTTCAAATAGTCTACAAAACTTGAACTGAAATTTTCTATTGATGTCTTCTTTACTGCCGTTCCAAGGCCATTCATTTACGAGACATAAACGAAGCGATTAAACTCAATATATACATATATATGAGATTTGAAATGGTTGAGATATTATATTGAAAGCCTTTTTCAGTTAAATAATGCCACGTTTTGCAGGCGCCGTTATTAGAATAAAGTTAGAAATTACGAACAACATTTTAAATCGCATATATTTTTGTTGTTGATATAAATGAAGTCAGTGGAGGGAGCCAGTAGCCTTCAACCTTTGACCAAGCTATCGTTAGCGATAATTAGAGAGGAAAGCCAGTCCCATGCCGGTATTCAACTGGTGTTGGTTGAAAAAATTAGCGACACTGTAATTGTGGACACTGTTTTACAGTTGACGTGCTGTTACTCTTCATGATGCACGTAAGAACGTTTTCATTCCTTGTTGGCAAAGGAACCAATTTTCCTGGCTTTCGTAGGTATATATCTTCCAAGAAAGTCAGTGTTCTCGGAGTTCCATTCGACAAAGGACAGGTAGGTAAATGCACACGAAATACGAACTGGAAACTTAGACATAGAGTTCAATATATATTAAGATCATTGATTTATTTTTACACGTAATACACTTATGCGGATAAATATTTGTGTAGCAGTGAAGGACATATATATGAAAACTCGATGCTAACAATTTAGTAACAATTAATAACGCATCTTACCTTAAAAGTTTTTATTAATTCCGAATTGTAATAAAATCTTGATATGTTTAACTTCATTATTTCTTTCACTCGCTACGTTATTAATTATTTTTAGCCGACAATGGACTGTAAGTAGTTGGGTACGAAATGTGACTGTAGATTAAATCTGCGAACCGCCTCCGATTTATAAGTGTCGCTATGTGCATTGGTGTTTCATTATATGGAAAACATAATAATCAGCTAGGAAGAAGTCCTGCATTTGAAGATTATGCAATCTTCTCCTCCTTTCATAATTCATTTTATTAAACAAAACAGATGTAATAAATTGTGGAATTAAATACTAATGTAGGTTTATACTGAATTTATAATATATTAAGAATATTCAAACAAACGCAGCGGTAATAACTTAGTTTCACTTTGAGGCATTTGCCAATAGAAGAACGTATTTCTAATACATCTGGATTTTTGACGGATTACTTCCATTAAGAGAAGAATGAAGCTGCAGTTGAACATTCGTTATAGCTTAATACGTTTTTTAACTGTTAGCAGTCTTACTTTAAGAACTATATAAGCCGCAACTGTATCTCTTTCCTTCAGTCCTGAATACGAGACAGTTTTACGCCGTGTCTGTATCTAGTCATAAATCTGAAACATATGTTATCAAAAGTTGGTATTAATCTACTTCCACATGTTTAATGCGTAACCATAAATTGTGTTGTGCACTGAGAAATATGCTGGTTGTTCATTGAATAATTTTATAGAGGGACCTATGAAGATTTCTCGTACAGTATATCTCCCAGACTAGGATAATATCATGTAGTTAGTAAACTACATTATTGGGTTAGATTATTAATTATTTCTATGTTAAGGAAATGGTTGACGTTATAATATAATAGTATAAGTTTCACAAAAGTAAACAATTCTATAGTTTGCCCTGCAATTTTTATCTGGACCAGCTGAATACCCGATTAGCCGGAGTATTTATAGCCCCTATAAACATTTAATTTGGTCAACACGTTATTAAACCAGCGTTGAGAGCGTCACATGTATAATCCTTAACCTTTCACTCCCCTTACTCTATCAACCGGCGTGATGACTCAAAGAAATTTACCAGTAATTACGTTTTAAAAAGTAACCTTAAAAGAGTCGAATAAACCGGTTAATTTACTACTCCGGTATATTAATATACCCGTACCCTCAGTACCCGAGTATCTTAAGCCAGTCAAGAATAATCCCACTACTGATACTTTTAAGTGACTAAAAAGTATTAGCGGCACCATAATAGAACCAGAAATACCCAAGAATCTTTAAGAGGTAACAAAATTACTCCTAGTAGTTTAAGAAAGTAAAGTAAATTGCCTTGGTAACCTAAGATAGTGAAAGATACTCCAGACCCCAACACTGTTAGGGTTTTACCCATCAACTGTTCAACGTGGCCGTAATTAATGTTTCAACGAAGTTTAATAGAAAGTTCAATTTAAAGCAAAACTTTCTTTTATCGCTTTTCACCCTCTCCCTTCCACTCATGAGAGCTCAACAACAACTCGGTAGGCACGTTTAATGTCACAATTAAACCCAGCGACGTTTTTTATTGATAATAATTTACTTGACCTGTTTTCTAGATTCAATAACAGGTCTAACAATATTTTTCTTTTCTTGGTACATTTTTTACATAGATATAAATATGTATGAATATAATAATAAAGTATATGCGTATATTTAAATTTGTTTTAGCGTGTAAGATCATCATCTTTTTTTTTGGGTAACAGGCTACATGAGGGTGATCCTGAAACAGGCAACTCCCCTTTAATAGCATAGGAAGGGAATTGAAAAGGGGGGATGCGGAAGGTAGAGCAAGGTAGCCAAGGGTTAACTAGGGCCCCCGGGCTATGGTTTAAGGATCCTACCCGGTGTTTCACCTAAAGAGATGCAGGGAAAACCCTAGAAAACCTGCATCAGGTAGGTCGGGCATTGGGAAATATTCTCACGCCCTTCCGAATGACGGGAGACGAGTCTGCTGTGGGGTCGCAGCATTCCCTTCTCCGTGTCTACACCAGTTTCAGGAGGCAATTGGCCGACTGATCCAATGGAATTAGCGGACAACTCTTGCCATATGCCCAAGGTCTTTGACCCCAGTACATATACCTCCCAAAATAGGTGAAGGTGTCTCGGCATATGAGAACTTTGATAAAAAAATACCCAGAGAGAGTGCGAGGCATCCCCGACATGATCAGGTAAGCCCCGCAGCCACTCTGGGCTGAAGCGTCTACGAGAAACTCCCGCAGCGCCTCCCTCCCAATGATCATCTACACTAATTTTATTATTATATTATTTTCGTGGAGAGACTGAAGGAGAGAATTTTTAATTTCTTTGTCTCCTCATCCTTTCCACCTTTATACATTTTGTTTGTGGAACAACTCCGGTTTTCCGGTTACGACCTACGTTTCCGGATCTCCATGACGCGTTGGTCGAGTAGTTGTAGGTTCAAACTTTTTTACTAATTTTATACTCTAATTATTTATGACTGTATTTGTATTAGCAGAGTTATGTAATTTGTTTAAGATAATTACTTGAATAATCTTACTATTACTATAATTTATATTCTATTTTATGTTATGATGTCCATATTTTGGTCTTTATACTCATCCGGTTCCTGGATTTGAATGTCCGGTCCGATGATGAGTATATTAAGTCTTATGATTTAATATTTAAGAGTCTATATTTTTAGTCCTGTATTTTGTCAGTTCTAAAGCGGATATCAGGTTTGTCAAATTTTCTTATTATTTCCCATAGACTTTCTTTTCTTAAGGTTTCTCTTATTGTCTTGTCTACCTCATAATTGGGGCATTCCAGTATGGCGTGTTCCGGTGTTCCTATCTCTCCATAGGCACATAGATTGTCTGGTCTGCTATTTATTCTTCCCAGATATTGTCCGCATGGACCATGACCAGTAAGAAAATGTATAAGACCCTTGGTTGGGTTGAGGTGTTTAAGCTGTAATCTTTCTCTTATATTAGGTAGAATTTCGTACACCCTTTTCCCTTTATTCGATGAATTCCATCTTTCTTGCCAAATGTTTAGTATTTCTTCTTTAATTTCTATTTTGGTGTTTGTTTCCTTGCCTAAAATTTCTACGACTTTGCACTGGTTCTCTTTTTTGAGCCAGTACTGCGCGCTCCTTTTCCTGATATCTAGATCCAATGGGACAACAGCTAGGAGAACTGTTAGTGCTTCTGAAGGGGTTGTACTGAAGGCACCTGATATTCTTTCCGCTGAATTTGTTGGACTCACATAACCTCTGATTCGACATCAATATCGATTATTTTTGCATTGCCTTCACCGCTTCATGGATACTCGCCTCCAAAAATTTATGTTTTAGTCCTTCACTCTGGAACAGTCTTAATTTCTCATTCCAAGTTACTTAAAGATATTTCTCGAGTCCAATAGTCGTCTCATTTAATAATGTAAGTTGTCTACACAATCCGTACATTGTTTCACCCACCTACATTTAAATGAAGACAATAGTAATCAATTACGAGGCAAACAAAGCTAATAATTCTTTGAAACAGAATGTTATCTCTGATAAGGAATATTCACTTTTAAAAATTCATGATAAATATAAAATTATTGCACTTTGAACTCACTTAAAAATTATTCGATAGACATGTATTTATTTTGTGTTTATATGTTTATAATAATAAAATATATACTTTATTAAGTAAACCTTCTTATTTTCTCGGTATGGTGTCCAAGAAGTAATTTTATTTTGATTTTTTTTTCAGAGAAAGCCGGGAGTTGAGAAAGGACCAAGCTATCTTCGCAATGCTGGGCTCATGAAAGACTTATTGACTGTTTGTAAGCATTAATAAAACTGAATGTGGCTTTGTTCTGCGTAGGAATTTAAACGTGTAGAAAAAGTGCAACGAAGTAGGGAAAATACCCTGATAATAGCACTGGGGAAACAGAGGAAGGGGTGGAGAAACAATTAGCATAAATATGCCATTTTAGGTAAGACTGCGAATTTATGTCAACAATGTCTTCGCGTGTAAGTCTGTAACGTTTCTGAACAGATATTACGATTTGCATTAAACTCATCAGAACTGAGGAACGAAAAGTTCTCGCAGGTGTTTCTCCCAAGAGTGATGATAGATATTACCTTCGGAGATGCCTAATTCTCATATCATGGGCGCTGCGGGAGTTTTCTTGCAGGCGCTTCAGCCCAGAGTGACTGCGGGGCTCACCTGATCATGTCGGGAATGCCTCGCACTCTCTCTGGGTATTTTTTATCCAAGTTCTCTTATGCCGAGACACCTTCACCTATTTTAGGAGGTATATGTACTGGGGTAAAAAGACCTTGGGCATATGGCAAGAGTTGTCCGCTAATCCCATTGGATCAGTCGGCCAACTGCCTCCTGAAACTGGTGTAGACACGGAGAAGGGAATGCTGAGACCCCACAGCAGACTCGTCTCCCGTCATTCGGAAGGGCGTGAGAATAGTTCCCAATGCCCGACCTACCTGATGCAGGTTTTCTAGGGGTTTCCCTGCATCTCTTTAGGTGAAACACCGGGTAGGATCCTTAAACCATAGCCCGGGGGCCCTAGTTAACCCTTGGCTACCTTGCTCTACCTTCCGCATCCCCCCTTTTCAATTCCCTTCCTATACTATTAAAGGGGAGTTGCCTGTTTCAGGATCACCCTCAAGTAGCCTGTTAACATAAAAAAAAGAAAAGAATCCTGCTAAAATTAGTGGAGGCATGGAGAAGGTATGCCGCCACTTTAAAGTGAACTTCTTACCCCTTATTCGGAAGGGCGTGAGACAAGTACCCAATAGTCAGACCTACCTGGTGCAGGTTTTATAGGGGTTGCCCTGCATCCCTTTTAAGTGAATACCAGCTAGGATCCTTAAACCCGAGAGCCGTGGTCAACTGACGATTGCCTTCCCTATTCCTCATCCCCCCTTTCAAATTCCCTTCGTATGATATTAAAGGGGAGTTTTCATTTTAGGGATCACCCTCATGTAGCCTGTCACCAATAGAGAAACTCCTCAGAAGTTGGATGGTTCCCATCGGAGCTGATATTTGCTTTCGCTGTTACTGTTTAAAGGTTTGTCAGTTCTGAGAGGTACGTTTCGGGGTTGCAAAACTTGGGAATACAATAAGAGCTGCTCGCTGATCCCTTTGAAACAGTTGGCCACCTGCCTCGTAAGTTGGTTGGGGCACGGGGAAGGGAATGCAATCTCGCAGTGGACAGAATGTTTTGATTCATCATTGTAAAAAACAGTTAGAAAAACTAAAATGAATAATAGAAATCGTATTCGTCCATGTTTTTGCGACTATATGAACCTGAAGACGTTGTTAATGGTACTTAGGATTGGTCTCAATCTGTGAAAGAGGTACGCGCAGTACAAAATACTGAATCAGCAATGTAGAGCCGTTACCGAGCTCGTATTAACGTCCCCCACCTCTTCCCCATGCAACTACAATTTGGGAAAAAGTTACATGAGCAGTATGAGCTAAGAACTGCATAACGGTTGAAAATTTCGAGTCATGCCTTTATCCATGCATTCAGAATGTGTATGAAATTAGTATAAATCAAAATAGATCACTTGGGAAAAAGTAATAACTATAATTGCCATATAGAGGCAAAAGGTCTTACTATTTATTTTTGCTTTCAGGTTCTGATGTTGTGGACGCAGGAGATATTTCCTACAAACCTTTGAACACTATAGAAAAAGTGAAAGGAATAATAGAATATGAACATGTAATATCCTGCCAGAAAGAAGTAAGACATTTATTTTATATTAATTTATAAATAATGTAAATTCCTTTGTATATCATACATAATATACTCAAAGTTACGTAGAACAATTTATATTTTATGTATGCTGGATATTTGCATAATCGTCTATAAAATTATTGACCCGAGAGAATTTCAACCTGTCTGAAGAAAAACAACAATTTCAGACTAGTTTAGTTACTTAAAATATCTGTTTATCAAAAAATAAAGCGGCATTTATTTTAAAATAAATGATGATACACAACATATTTTTGTTTCTCACTTAAAATAAAGAAAAGATATACATTTTTTTGAAAATCTGAATAAATAAATAAAATATCGAATTGTAGATTGCTATTTTTTAACAATGAATTCTTTATAATTATTTCAATATTTTTTGTATTATATCAATGACTGATTTTTCTCTTCTTATTAGACAATTCTGAATTTAAATGGACTTATAATTACGTTATTTATCTATAATTTGAAAACTAGACCAATCAAATGTTTCATTTGTATGAATGTTGCCTTTAAAGTAAGTACTGGTTTAATATTTTGCCGCTGCAGTCAAGATTGTGAGCATGCGCGATCACATCTTTCATTAATTAGGAAGCCAGACACAGCTGTGAAACCTCTTCACTTAGTATTTCCATTTTGCTAGAGCTTTTAGAAATGTTTGAAACAATTGATCGACTTCGTCAAGTCAGAATAGAGATTCATTTCATGAATGATTGTTATGTTACGAAACGTCATCAGCAATTGTGTAAAGGGAAGCAATATTGAGTCATAGAACGGTGATCTTTCGCATTCCCCCTTCTAAAATGCCTTCCTATGCTATGGAACTGGAGTTACCAGTTTCTGGATCATGCTCATGTAGCATACTACCCAAAAAAAATCCTTTTGATGTATTATTTTGAAATTCAATACTTCGAAAATGCTTCTCTTTACCTTAATAAACAATAATTAAGTCTATTTACGAAATATTAATACAAAGAATATAATTCTGTTAAAATTTTGAGTATAATTGGTATAACAGACTTTTACGTTAAGTCAATTTTTGTCCACAACGGGCCTTACAAATCCAGGCAATAACAATTACTTAACCCGAATTCCACTCGGTATACAAAATTCAAATCCATGTGAATTTAGATGGTACGGTGATTCCACTTAGCCTGAATTATATCGTAACATCCATAATCCCTGTAAATGAATAGAGACGGTTTGTTCAAAGCATTGTTTCAGTTTTTCTTATTAGTTCATGTTTTTCCGTTTTCAAACGCCTTATTTATTTTCTGCTCCTGAACCTGGCTTTTTAACAATACATTGTGCACAGTCCTATAGAATTGCTCAGGTTTGGGATTTTATGACATATTCGAACAATTAAAAACATCTAAAGCTAGATGAGTATTATAAACCAACTAAAAATATAAAGTCAAATAAATAAATAATCTGACATTATCTTAAATTATAACTAATAAAATAAAGAATTTATCAGCAAACAATATTTATAATTATTTGACTTTTACAACATTTCGCCCCCAATTTCGGCCGTAACCGTCGGAGGATGCATGCAGTCCACGCCGCTAAATGTATATGCGTATAGTTTTATCCATTTAAAATTTACCTGATAAAGTCTACGAATACGGACGAAACGTTATATAAGTAAAATAAATATCAATATTGTTTGCCGTCAAATTGGCTTGATTGTTTATTTATAAAAATTTGAAGTTTAATGAATACATTTAAGAGTAATTTTCATTTTCTGTTCAATAAAAATTATTTGTCAACGATCTAAATTTTTGAGATGTAAAAAATTTCGGAAAGGGAATTGCAATGAATGCTTAGTCTTAGCGTTGAACTTGTGTGTAGGTATCGCAGCGCGTTAGCGACATAATTAAGTCTGGCAGAATGTGCCTGACTGTCGGAGGAGACCATTCCATAGCCGCGGGAACCATCAGCGGCCATCTTCGAGCTTCCGGAGACGTTGCTGTGCTGTGGGTGGACGCCCACGCGGACCTCAACACCGCATCAAGCACCCCCACGGGCAACGCCCACGGCATGCCGCTGTCCATGCTGCTCCGCGAGATGGAAAGAGACCAGCCTTTCCTGCACACGATGGACTGGATCTCTCCCAGGTTCACAACTATATCATTATTCGTTAAAGCCAGCCTAAAATTTGAAATTGGTATATAATATTTCTTAATTTTGCATTTTTTTACATGACCTTTCGTCCAAACTAGTTTATAATTCAATTTTTTTTTCGATTTGATAGGAATTCTGGGCATTAATTGTATTGACTAAATTATATTTGTTCCCTAATTAGGATTTAATTTTGTATTTAGTTTACAATTTTCCGTAGCCCTAGTGTCTTCAGATTAGGTTACTTAGATTCATGGTTGGCAGAATAAACGGATATTTATAAAAAAACACAACTCTGTCAATTTTGCTTATAAAATAATTTTAAACATAAATAGATACTTCATAACATGCTCAATAATTTAGTTAATCTTGGGAAATTAATATATTTTAGAATTTATATGGGTTGTATGTGATATATGCCTATTATTACAACTAATTTTTTATCTTATCCAATATTATCATATTGTTATTTGTATTTATTGAATCATGGGTGATTAGAATATTATGACTCTCAAGGTATTTGTGGTTCATTAAAATATTTAATAAGTATTATTTGTATTTATTTTATTATAATTTTAAAACATATTTATATCTATATTTTTGATTATTATGATAATAATTGTCTATGAAAGTAGTTTATAGAATATTGTACTAAAGATACAAAGGAATATTTTAAGTTGCTTAAATATTTAAGAACATAAATATTATTTTTACAATGAAAATGTAATGTTTTATATAAACTACTTCAATAGAAATATTAACGGAGTTTAACCACTATTACTAAAGTTAGCGGCTTAAGTATTGGCAAAATATTTCTTAAATTTGAGTTTAGTCTCATTGATATTATTGACAGTAATATGTCTCTATTTGGCTTCAATTAATTAATAATTAATGTCGGGTCGAAACTGATTGCTTACATTGTCTCTTATTAAAGATAAATTGATGGAATCAATACTTTTTGGTTGAAAATCAAATGTTTTAGTTAACTATAACCCTAAATAGCTCATGTCCTGTTAGTAAAATGATGATGAATATAAATGATGAAGTTCATAAGAAAAAATTGAATGGATAAGGTTAGTCGAGAATTAGTTTTGGAGTTAAATCCACATTCTCGGTTCAAAAAAAAATTAATTTTAAAAGTAATAATATTAATGGCACTATAGTGGAATTGAAGAATTTTCTTGATGTCCTTTTTTGTTGACTCAAAATTTTAGTTGTTCTCGAAAAATTCTCTCCACTCTGTCCAAAAAGTTGTTATTGTTATGGTATTCAGTCATAAGACTGGTCTGATGCAACCCTCCATGCTAACCTATCTTGCGCAAGCCTTTTCATTTCCTTATAATTAGCACATCCTGCCTAATCTACTTAGTGTATTCTATCCTTGGCTCCCTCTTCTGTTCTTACCACACACACGTCCCTCTAATGCTAATTTTACAAGACCCTCATGTCTTAAGACGTGGCCTATTAATATATCCCTTGTCTTGGTCAGCGTCCTCCATATTGTTCTCTCTTCCCCTATTCTGTTCCCAACTTCCTCGTTTATCATTCTATCCACTCATCTGATTTTCAACGTTCGCCTATAGCACCACATTTCAAAGGCTTCTATTCTTTTCCTTTCCCCAACTGATATCGTCCACATTTCGCACCCATAAAAAGCCACGCCTCATACGAACATATTAGCAACGTTTTCCTAATATTCACACTTATATTACCCGTAAGTAAATTCCTCTTTTTCGCGAAAGCCTTCCTTGCCCGTGCTATCCTACTCTTTATGTCTACTATACTTCTACCATTTCTAGTTATTACGCTTCCCAAGTAGCAGAATTCCTTAACTTCCGAATCTAACACCCTTTTTTATTCTACTGCATTACCTGGGTTTTCCCTCTATTAATCCTCATATTGAACTTTTTCTCCAGGACTACGTTCATGCCATTTATTATGGTTTCCAAGTCTTCTTCTGGCTCCCCTAATACTACAATATCGTCGGCAAAGCGTAAGGTTTTTATTTCTTCTCCTTGCGGTTTGATTCCTTTTCCATATTCCGTTTTAACTTTCTTCATCGCGTGTTCTGTATATAAGTTAAATAGCATCCCTGTCTTACTCATTTCTTGATTACGGCTTTCTTTTCTTGTTCTTCTATTCCAATTAATGCTACCTGTCTTCTGTAGAGGTTATGTATAAGCCTCCTTTCTCAATATTTTATTCCAGTGCTCTTCAAAAAAAGAAATGACATCCAACAAGTATCTGCTAGTTAATATCATCACAGATTTCATTCTTTAGTGCTTACAGCAGGCGTGGCCAACCTTTTGAATACCAAGCGCCAAATTTTTGAGAGACGAGTTTAGATGCGCCATAGAACTCTTGAACATTTTATAGCGTCATACGTTTATGGTTATGAGTTGGAAAATAGATATGAGAATAGAATCTGCTTCTCTTACGGGACGAAAAGGAAAGTCTTTGACGCAATTCAATAAAATAATTGAGGTCGGTTTAATGAAGCACCAATCTACAAAAGTCAAGAATACTGTTCCTGCCCGATAGGGTGATGATCACTTCATATGGTCTCGTTTGGTGAAGATAACTCTGGACTAAGAGCACCAAGAGCGAGAGCAATTTGGAATTTGGAATTGTCTGTTATCTCTGTTTACATGAAGAACTGTTATTAAAATATTCTATTTCTGCCTTTTGGCCATTCGTTGTGTTTATTTATAATACATATCTAACTGTACAATACTTTTTAACTATGTAAAGGGACTTCTCGTGGCTCAATGATGTAATTCGCCACTTTTAATAATCCAAAGCGCCACGGTTTGGCCACCTCTAGCTTACAATGTGTGTGAGGTTTCGATTGCTACACATGCTCTTTTAAGTATCCATATAAAAAGAAGTTACACCTGGACGAATCTGATCACTTTGCGGGTCACAAAATATCTTCAAAACGTGAAATAAACTGGAATCATAGTAATAATAGTACGTCGCACCTAAACATAGTTGGAAGCGTCATTGCAGATCTACAAGCCAAGAACACCACCGATAAGTCGGACAACACAACGGTAAAGCAAAAAGTACCGTCCGAGACATTTCAAAAATCGTACTTCAACAACACTGGTGAGCCATATGGAAAGAAATGAAATCCAAAAAATACAGCCCAACTTCATAAAAAACATCATAAAAATCAATCCACCCTTAAATAAAATGGACTAAATAACTATCACAAGAATCCGTACGGTCACTACGAAATTACCCACCTTCATCTAGTCACTAATTATCCCCCCTTCCCCAATGCAACACCATCGTTTATCATCATACACGCAATACGTGAATGGAGCAAATTCTATCAAGAAAGGGACCACATATGTGGAAGCCTCAACGAGACGGACTAATCCCAGAAACATAAAAAATATATTGCAAAGTTCTTAAAAATGATAAATTTAAAAAGTGAAATCTAATGTAAAATGCGGATAACCAGTTGATTTAGACGTGACTTTAAATAAACAAACGAGACGGTACATGGCTCTAAGAACAACCATAGAATTTTTGGCTGATTTAGGCATCTTGTTGGAAGATTAATCATTCTTCTAAGCTGTGGTTGCAGAAAGTTATCAATCGCAGCAATGTAACGTTTCCGAATTTACTACGACGGTCTCTCCCTGCTCTTCAAAAAGACAAGGTCCTATTATTCTAATGGGAACAACTGCATGCCACTTTTGGATTATTACGAGCATTAAGAGGACTTTTATGTACTTCTGCAGCCCAATACCGCCAGTTTCCCTTATTTTCTGTTCCATTGAGACAGAAGTGTTTATTTACTTATCACGCAAATTACTTTGATAAAGAAATTATCGGTTTCATAGTAGATTAACTATCAGAACATCTAAAGGATGAAAATTAATAGGGTTACCGCTTTTGTTATCTTTTCAGGCTGCCGGCGCAGAATCTGGCGTATATTGGATTGAGGGAGCTTGATGATTTTGAGAAGTAAGTTAATATCTTTTCAAATACTGTAGTCGTGTGTAGAGAATCGAAACAAAACAATATTAGAGATAAAAAAATAAATATGCAACAACAACACAAGTATAATGTTAAACAACCGCAATAACTTTCGTTCATAGCTAATTATATAATAGACAAAAAAACGCTAGTTAATGTGGGACAGTTATCATATTTTAGATATGAAAGAAATTACCATAGTACATTAATTTCCGAAATCTTTTAGATTAAATACGATCCTAACACCACCAATGTAAAAAAAGCGGACACTAATGCCTTAACCCAGTATTTTTTAAATAATAGGTTTTACTTTAGTATTATTTTTTACTACAATAGTATCTTAGTCGTGTACATACATTTCTAACTTTATACTTATTAATTTTTGCCTGAAGATGATAGAACGGAAAACTGGGGGAAGTGAGTTTTTAATTTAAATAATGACAGATTTAAGTTAACATTTAAATAAATTTATTGCTTTCAATTAAAACAATTACAAATTTAGGGTCCATAAAAATGCACGACTAGACCAGATTTACATTTAACAAGAGACTCGTTCTATTTATAGGGTCATTTATGTGGGAATTGCTGTGCAGCAGAAAATTAGTCATACGCAATGTTGATACATAGGCACTGACACACCTGATTAGTAAGCGGCTCTTTTCTTCGTCGGAACAGCTATACACCTCAGTTGACTTCCTTCCAAGAATTAGGGTCTGGCTGCTCCTCGAGCTTCCTTTCTTGTCTCTGGCCATGAGGACGGGCGATGCCACCTGATGTTTCCTTGAATCTGTCTCCCTGCATTCTCTTCTTTCCTTCTTCCTGTTTGTACTTGGCAGTTACAGATTGTCTCAAACTTCTCTCTCTGTCAAATTAGTTGCAACCTACTGCTATCTCTCTCTGATACTACGGTCAGACTGACTAGTTGGCTCCCTTGGTCCAACTCCCACACCAACTGCTCAAAGATTCCAGCCAGACACTATCTTCCCGCCTGCCGTGGTATAACTAACACATTCTCTCCTCAGACCTTCCTTCTTCAAAAATCCATTGCAGACTGTCTTTTTTTCACTCTCTTCCTTCCCCATATCCTACCATGAGGGTCATATGATTCCCCTGATCCAATTAAATTTGAAAGTTGCGGAAGGAGAAATGTCCTTCAAAATTTCCGTGGGGTTAATGTTCGCGCAGATACATGTTTCCAAACGGACGTCGCTAATTCTTTGTGTTTAGGTTGTAGCACGATTCGGGTGGCTGTCGCCGCCTCACTGGCGTCGAAAGGAATTTGTCAACCAGAGCGATTATGCTATCACCATTAATAGAATAAACTCATAATCAACGTCTTACTTCATTACAATGAGAACCAAAAAAATTCGTAATTTTATAAACAAATTATAATAATAAATTAATTTCTTTGTCTATAATTGGCTGTTATTCCATTAAACAACAGCTGTTGTTTACGGATACCAAACAAAAATTTTTCTGAAAACTTAACATGAAAATAGTCCAAATTAAATTCGTTATTTTGAATTTTGTAATTAAATTTTACGTTATTTTATAGTATTATTATAGTCTAAACTCCCTAAAAATAGTTGGAAGTAACTAGTTTTTCAACTGTGACTTAATTAAGAGACGTTTGTTTAAACTTTTATTAGAAAGATTATCATAATTTTGTGATTTAATACTTTAATTAACATCTTTGTAGTCACAGATTTTATAATTAAGGAAAACATCTAGCGAATTACATATAATAATTTTTCATCTAATAACTCAATGTTTTTTTAATTATACTGCCCCATATTTTTCATCATCCATAAAAAAAATAATAAAGTAAATTTCTTCAGATCGGTTATTTAGATGTTGAAGTATCTTTTGGAGTTTCCCATCATCAGTTTCACATTCCAAACATTTTTATATAATTTAAAAATATATATTCTAATTTTATTTAGGAGAATTATAAACTTTTGAGGTATCTAGAACCTATTAATTACCACTCTCCGAAATTGCGGAAGTGTTACCAATGTTATATTACACCGTACAAAATATTTCTGAACTTAGATCTTTCTTTCAATATAAAATGTATTAAACAAAAAAAATGTCTTCCAAGTTTTAGTTTGCCAGTCTAAATGCCGAATGCTACTTCAACATCTAAATAAAAGCTCTGAAGAAATCCAAGCTTCTATTTTTTCATACGACTGATAAGAATTAGTCTATTTAATTAATAAATTACCACCCATATCAGCCAAAAAATTGCTTTATCAATATGTTTTAATGATTCATTTTTGAAATCTATTTGACTTGTACAGTCCATTAATGTGCTGATTCATTGTTGTTCCTTTAAATAGCATTTTCTCTCAAATAAGTGTTAATTACGTTACAAAGATATGCATTTATCACTAGTAAGGTTATTTTTGAATAATTTATCAACCTCATTGCTCAGTTACTTCTCAATCGTCTCAATAATCCTTATTATCAAGCTCAAAAGACCCTAAGACTCCAATCCCTATTTTTTATTTTAAAACCACTGCCATGTTCAATGCACCCATTTCTAACGAGCTCTCTATTTGATTTTAACTCGCACCCGGAGTGTCACTACTCGATAAGAAAATCAAACTTGCTCCTTGTACGTTAAGAGAGCAAAAATTTCCCGGTATGTTGAAAGACCTTTAAGAAAGGTAAAAATACTTCCGATACCTTAAGAGGTTCAAATAACTCTTCTGGAATCGAAATTGAAACAGGTACCTTATGATAATTCTAAAATATCAATCAACCTTAAGATAATCAGGTTTAATAAACAAAAAATTACCTCTGGTATCTTAAGAGAACAAAAATAATCCAGACATATTAACGATTAAAGAAATAATATGTAATTAATAGAAAATGATGGGTTTATTATTTGTACGTGTCCTTCTAATAATTCGCTCAAATCCGAGTTCGTGCAGAAATTTTCATTCAAATTCTACAACACTAAAAGTAATTTTCTATCTTCATATGTTCGTTGATGTTTATTATGGTTTTCAGTCTTAAGACTGATCTGATGCAACCCTCCATGCTAACCTATCTTGTGAAAGTCTTTTCATTTCCGCATAACTAGCACATCCGACATCCATCCTAATCTGCTTAGCGGATTCCGTCCTCGGCCTCCCTCTTCTGTTCTTACCCCACACACTTCCCTCTAATGATAATTTTACGAAATACTCCTTCAATTGGCCTGACCCCAACAACTGCCAACTGACAACATTGAGTTGCGCTGTATTTTCAGGAAACAAATTGAAAAACTTGGAATAGTGTCTTTCGGTATGGAAGATGTGGAGGAATTGGGAGTGACTGAAGTGGTACGCCGAGCTCTTAAGAAGATCAATCCAGATGGTAGCAAATCTCTGCACGTCAGTTTTGACATCGACAGCCTGGATGAGCTTGAAGCCCCATCAACCGGAACTGCAGGTTATTTATTTAGCCAATGTTAAATATTTGAATACGTTACACCCATCATATAATTTGATTTTTAACATATATACCGAATTGCATGTAACATTACTTTTTACGTTGGATTAATAATTAAATGGATCACATACTTATATGATAAATGAATTATTTGATGGTGAATTATATCGAAATTCTGAATAACTTAAAAACTAAAGGATAAGATACATCATATGCACAATATTATTATATACATTATAACAATAATTATTACTTTAGAACAATAAGAACTAGTTAGTAGTATGACTTTTCTATTTGTTGATTGAGAAGAGAATTCACATGTTGATAACCGTACAAACACAAATAAATAATAAGAATATAAATATATATATATATAGGGATATTTAATAATTAAAGAGAATAATTGATGTAGAAAAAACGTTTCTTAGTACTTATTTGTGTACTTTTAATGGCGTTAGGTTGCATCACTGGGATGATTCAGAATACCTGACGATTAACACATGGTTTACAACGTTAAAATTGTATTTAACGTGTAGTATACATACGCCTAATAAATTAATAGGGAGTTAATTCATTTTGTGAAACCAAATTTTCAGAACTCCGGTACTTGTGGTATCACTGAACTTCAGGTACCCAGGGTCGTGACAAAACAAATCTATTTAAGCGACTAACTTCCCACAGCTGACCAGGGGTTATAAATTCTTCAGGGAGAGTATCTCGGATATCACAATATTGGCACGAATGGGTAACAGGAAGTGGGATTATTTTTGAACCTGAGGTTTCACGTTTCAGGAAGAAGACTTGATGCCCCAAATTAAAAGCTGAAGGGGGGAGGGTTATTGGCCAAAGTTGTGGATAACTTGGATATGGAAGAGGAGATTGATCCGAGGAGTCGAGACAGCTAGAAAAGATGAGATCGTTATAGACGAGACGTGAGACAAATAGTTATCAGAGGACACCACCGGTCTTCACGTACCAGAAGCTTAACGTCGCCGATTTTGCATCATTATCTCCAAAGGTTTCTGTCCTTCAGAGCCATCGATTACAATGCCACAGTAGTTTTCGTGAACAATGCGTATTTATAAAAGCTATGACCAAGGTATTTGAGCCAACCATTCCCTTAGGAAAAAAAATTGCTTTTCAAAGTTAAAAATTGTAAATTCTTTACATATTTTTTTGCCAGGCGAAAGCTAAGATTCTTTTGTTTTTCATTAAATTGTAAAATGTTTATTATTAAAGTTAATTAAAATATTCCCCAACTTGAAAACATTACAAGCGAGGTTATATCCGCTTGAAGTGTGCATATTAGTTGAATAATGTTCAGTGTTCAGAAGTTTTGCTTTCTGAAGATGAAAAGCCGGCTAAAATATTTTATTGAATAATTTTTTCAGTATAGTGAAAACTGTATAAACCGCAAAATTTTTCCGATTTGACGGCATTCTTCGTGAGAAACCGTCGTATTACAGTTGAAGATAAAGCTACAAGAAGTTTCAGTAAGTGTCGGCACAGTTCACAACGTTGTCAGTAAGAAGCTCAAGTACAGCAAAACAAGTTCAAGATGGTTCCCGGAAGCGTTAGCGCAGAAAGACAAGAAAAAAAAAGACTTAGAGAACGTTATGAAAGCGAAGATGGCCCTTACATAAACAAGATTTTAACGTGTGATTTTTTGGATCACCATCTTGGACCGGAGTCCAAAATATGTTCAGCGACAGCGAGGAGGTCAAATAATTCGTGGTAAACTGGCTCAGGCAACAATATAAAGACGTTTACATAATGTATAAAATAACTAGTTCATCGTTGGAACAAGTGTATCAGTATTTGTAGAAATTACGCCCAGATATATCAGAAACCTCAGTTCGTAAAAACACAGCTTTCCTGTAGATCAATTTCTCTGCTTTAACATTCAAAATACCCGTCATATATATTAATAAAATTTATTATATAAACCAGAATAAAAATTATATAATAATTTAATTATTGTTTGTTCTCAACTAGGATTAAAAATGTTAACCATTTCATAGCCATTATTACTCATTTAATTTATTTCTAAGCCCAGTTCTTTGTCTTGCAAGAAACTAATAAATAGAAGGTCCTATGTTAATGAACTTGATAATGTTAGTTGATTGCATATAAGAAATGTAAAAGGCACAAAGATCAGTTTACACATAGAACATCTCACACAGCTCTGTGCATCTTTAGCAGTTTTGCCCCAATGTTAATATTTTAGTGACAGCTTATAGATGTTTTTGATGTACCATCAGTTCGAGGCGGTCTGACGCTGCGCGAGGGCTTGGTTATCGTGAATGAGGCTAGCAACTCTGGTAAACTCCACGCCTTCGACTTGGTGGAGGTGAATCCTGACATCGGTGACCAGAAGGACGTCAAACGTACCGTCGAGGCGGCACTGGACATTTGCATGGCCGCCGTCGGCTACAACAGAGGCCCTTAAATGTTTCAGAAGAAAAGACTGTTGAAATTTAAAAATTGGCAAAACACAGCTACAATTATACGAAGTCAAGAGATTCAAATAAAACTTCTCGTTATAAAATTAAATAAATAACTTCATTAATATTTGCATTGATATGAAAATAAAAATAATTACTTTTTATTGGTTTGTTGCATATCCTATAAGCAGTGAAGTTGTTCCAATTTACATCTATCATTTCTCTTACTTTCGTTTTGAATTATCCTCCATTCCTTATGATTTTGGATTAGTAACTACTGTAAACAAAGTCTGAAAAAAAATTACTGACCGAAAAGTGGAAATAGCTATTTACTTGATTGACATGAAGGGTCACTTCTTGGTAGTTCAGGCTTTATGAAAGGAATAATTTGTATTGCAGGATGAGAATAAGCATTTCTCCTATAATTTTGAATTAAATAATATAATAAAGGTGAAACCATCACCAAATTTTCTCAGTCTAACATTGGCATTGACAAAATAATGTTTTTCCGACCTCCTGTGGTGTAGTGGTTAGCGTTACTGCCTCGCATCACAGTCACGGGTTCGAATCCTGGTATGGACATGGATGTTGTGTGTGTTTTCACACTGCGACAACTATAGATCACGAGTTTCCCCTACTGTAGTCGCTAATAACCATAGTAGTTCATACGACTTAAAATAAAGAAATTAAAAAAATGATTTTTTAAAAATTTAGATATAATTTATACTGTCTGGCGTAGACGTACCTTTTAGCCAATATTATCATATGATTATGCAACTTTTTAGTACTCTATTGCATTCATTATAAAAATAATGAGACAATTGCAGTATGTATTTTGGATCTATGTTGTGTAAAAAAAATTGATGGTTAATCAAGTAAACAGCTGAAATATTAATTTGTAAATCAATGAGATTGTAAAATTGTTTGTCGTTCTTTCTTGAAAGAAGTTTAATGAAATTTCAATTTTTGTATATTTCTACTCAATCTTACGACAAATTGAAACAGAGACTACAAGCTAGAGACAGAAGATTTCAGGACCTCATTATCGAGAACTCAATTTGATGAAACAGATTCAATGAGATCTGGGACAGTGATTCGATTTAATGCCTCGTGTTCGAGAAGGAAAGTTTCGGGAAATTTTAAGAAATTCTTGTAGGATAAGGAACTCTGCACAACTTATTTTATATTTAACATTTTCCCAGTATTTGTAGAATATAATCGTAATTTACTTCCTAAATTTTACCACAATGATTCGCTTCACAGTTTGTTGAACAAGGTGGTGATTTTAAATTAATAGACAACAACAATACAATGAGATAATTGAGATCACGCTATCAATTTAAAAAACTGATATCAAAATAGAGAAAAAATTGCGAATCATTATTGTACTTTATGGATTAATTGTGGGATCTGTTAGATTATTCTATTCGATTTGATCATGTACTTATTCATTTCAGAAAAAAATATTAAGGTCTAAATAAAGGTTCAGGATAAATAAATCTCGACCGGACCGGGAATCGAACACTAAAGTCGACACATCGTCGGACACGAAGTTTCTCCAATTCTTCAGTACTGAGTTTCGGTTGAAAGCATTTCCTCTGTACTTGAATTTAACTTGTTTTAGATTGTAAAAGAGGAAGGGAATGATATTTAATATCATGAATCGATATTAAACGAAGGCGTGGCGGCCAGAATAGATTTCAAGTTCATATTACGCTCAATTACTATAAAAGCATAGAAGTTTATATGATAATTTTCTAATCACGTACGTAAAACTGAAACTATGTCCAGCCAATAAAGGGGTTGAACGTTGATTTAATCATCCTTGGTCTCCGTGCTTCCAGTGTGAGAGAACCTGGGTCTTTGTGGCATTTTCCTATGAGCAGGGAAGACAGGCTGGCCAGTGAGAATATTATAAACGGTAATACACTTCCTAAATATCTCTCTACAGAATTGTTTAATTTCACGATTCAAATTGCTTCCTATATGTTGCTCAGATGAGAAATAATAATTAGAGCGGTATAGTCTACCATTATAAATATACTTCCATATTCAGTATATCTTATTAAAAGTTCAGTAACGAAAATGGTATTTCATAGAGGCCTATCAGGCCATAATTTAATTTTAATGGTACTTTTCAGTGATAAGACTCGAGTAGCAACTAGATCAAATGCTTCTATCTGGCGAATGTGACATTAGCGTTATTACATATAAAATGATTCTTACTAGATGTTTATGGCGAGAAGTTAATGAGAGCCGCGAGGATACAAGATAAATGGCACAGATAATAATACAGCAGTTGGCACTGAGAACAAGAGCATTGAATTTTGCCAGTTCTTCCTCATTTGTGGTAACACATACGACGGAATTCTTTACCTTATCACAATTTAACCTCTTACATTGATAATGTAAAATACGTAAATAATATGTAAATTATATATATATATACTTGTAGACCCGTATTCAAACTGAAAAAAACAAACAACTGATCAAGAATTGTCAAAATTTTCGAATTTATATTTCATCTATACATTTGGATCAACACTTTAAAGTTAAATTATTTGTTTGGGAAAAGAGTTATTTACATGTTAGTGAGAAAACTGACAGTTGATATTTAATTCTATTTACATATCAAACGCCTGTGAATATACGTTTCATTGTAAAATCATCAGTAGAGTGTAAATTGATAAGTTTTCTTAATACCTATTGCTTTTACATTTCATAAAGACACGTTTATAGTAAAAAGGCGATCAATTAATAGACATTAATGCGAGAACACCTGATATATATTTTTTATCATTGACTACTGTGTGATCTATTAGCCTAGATTTTCAATTTTTACTTTTTTTTACAGAGTTATCAGAATAAATCATAAAAAATTAATTGAGTCTTAAGAATAATATTTGACTGGGATGTGAATAGAATTTTAAGAGCGAACTTATGTTCATAAATACAATGGATACAAAACATTCCATATTGAATAAGAAGGAAAAGCACTCGGAGAGACGCATAAAGGTTGGAGAAAAACTGAATAGTAAATGTATTATTTGAAATAGGATAAAATAATTATTCACTAAACTTCACTACTTTAAAATACCCTCCATTAATAGTGAAGTTAACAAGGGAGCTTAATGATAAATATCTACTATTCTAAGGTAAATCTTGACACTTTTTTATAATTGCTCCGTAAGTATGTGTTTCCAGACTGATAATGTCTCAAAGATTGCGGTCCCACCCTCCAAAATGTTTCTGGAACAAAACAATATACTGTAGGGAACTCGATAATTGTTTGTGCTGATTTTTTCTTATTAAATTAATGGTCACTACATGAAGGTAACAATGAAGAAGGGCGTAAGACCATGGCCACCAAATTTGCACTTAAAACTGTATGTTGAACAAGCAGTGGAAGGTTCCGAAGAGAAATTAGTAGACGGATCATAATTCAAAAATAAGAAATTAAGACATTAATGTTTGCTACAATATTGTATTTTATCTGAGTCTGCAGAAGATGAGCTCATTTACACTCTTGATACATATTGATATTTAATTTAAAATATTTATATATTTTTTTTAAAAAATGTTATATTGGAAATTTTACATTGTGTACATTGTTTACATTGTACATTGTGTATTTTCAACATCACAATATGATCATTGCATACTAGAAGATCATAAAGAAACTGCTGGAAATGTATTCAGAAGTTGCACGGTCAAAAACGTGTTAATAAATAACCTGAAAATGAGTGGTATATTGGCGAAAGTTTCACAGGTAAGAACTATACATTTTAATGTTATCATTGCATGAACCAAGATATAATTAAATTGAATTTGAGAAATATGATACATCACAAATTTGCCAGTTGATACCAAACTATGGAAGATGAACTGTTCCAACATTTCATAACATAATATATTCATTCTATTTAGATAAATGCTACCCACAATATTCCACTTTGTTCAGAAGGAAAGGTAATTCAAATATACTTACACATTTATAAAAATCTATTAATACTCTATTGTTAAATACTGGTGAGAAACCTATGTAATTACTAAATTCTGTTACATTAAACTAATACACAATATGATAAGTTCGCCTGTATATTTTTAAAAAATACATGAAACATGGGCTGTGATTCATCAATAATTATTTATTCTCACATTTTGTGTTTAATGACACAATGAATCTTTTAACATTGTATTTTTTAAAATAATTGTTCAGATCAAAGAACGAAGGTTTTCCCGGTGTATCTGCTGCTTCAGTAGTTCTTGGGCTTCCAGCCGGGTGAACGTAGGCATTGGCCACGACGTTTCGACGGCGGTTACTGCCATCGTTTTCAAGTGTTTACAAGTAAACAATGCCTACGTTCACCCGGCTGGAAGCCCAAGAACTACTGAAGCAATTGTTCAGATGTCATAATAATTAATGTTATGGTAGAACGCTGATATATTTTTATTTTACGAATGTGAAAACAGCATGTAATTGAGCCAATTTGAAATAATTTTGAATCGAAGGCAAGAGCAAATTTCTTTCGAGATGTTTGCAAGTAGGACGACCTAGGTAAATCCCTGAACAATAGCCTGAATCCAGGAATTCATATATTTAATGGTCCCGGGAAAAACAGCATGCGTCAGCTTGTGCATTTGGGAATGTTTGCTGCTACAGCAAATAGGGCTTTTTTTGGGAAAGAGTGATCTAGGAATATCTTGATTCGCTCAAACTGGCACAAAAATTATCAACATTTGTGTGATTTTCAATTTAATATGGTTTTTTCTTTATATTTTTTCATAACTCATAGTTTGCAGATTGATGTGTCGATATAAATAAAAAAGCACGTTAATCCATCAATAGTTTATTCAATGACCAGTTGTCAAATAAATTTTTGGTTGATTAACATAAATAAATAATACTCAACAGTTTTTGTTTTAAATAAACAGTAGCAGCACTAACAAGAATTACAATTAAAATTACTCTGCTTATTTCTTTCGTTTTGATAAATAAAGATATCACATTATAGTTTCAATTTTTTATCCTTCCTCCTAAAATTTAAAATATTATTACAAAATTTCAGTTAAATTTTACACATCAAAGTGGGCTTTATAATTCATCGTTACGAGTCTAAATAATTTTGTTGGTATGAAAGACTTGCATATGAATATTCATATTTTTCAATTATTTTTCTGTGTGAAATATGCGGCAGTTTTAATGTTAACCCAATAAATGTGTTCATTGATTAAAAATATGAATTTTTTATTTGAGAATATACATAAATAAAGCTTAAGAGTTGTTGTTTTAAATAAACAGCAGCGCAAACAACAATTGCAATTAAAGTTATTTTTTAAAGTAGTTTCATTAGAATATAAGAGTTAACAAATATTCCAGTGACTACTTTAATGTTAGCCTAAAGAGTTAATAAATTATTTTCAGAAACTAATATTCACATAGTTCTTATCTTTTATTTCTATTTATGTACCAAGATATTACTGAATTGATACTCTCGTGAAAGACTTGCAACAATCCAGTGCATTCGATGCCTTTTAATGCTGATGCTCAAATATGTATTTTCATTTCTTTGATATTTTGTCTGAAACATTAGTTGCTTCTTATATTTTCCTCCAACAAATTATTTCATTATAAATGTTAAACACTATCAGTACATTTGATGATGGAAGTAGTTATATGCTATTAGTCTGTATCTTACTCGTTTAAAACTGTCTTGTATTATAATATGTAAACGATGTTGTTTTATTGCAATTAAGATATTTTTTATGTTAGTGTTAAACAATAGTACAGCGTCTTATAATATTTTCACCGACTTTGTTTAATGCTTAAAATTTAACACCTTCAATTAAACTTAATATATTCATTTTCTTTTATGAGTAATCAACACTCAAATAACAGAAAATATTTTTCAAAATTTGAGTTCACAACTTGATTAACTTTTGAGTATTAGTTGTTTTTGTAATGTTATTTGACGTATGATTTTTGAAAATAGTATACATAGGGTGGAGATAAAATTTGACTCACTCCACTTCAATGGCTTCCATAAACTTCGAAGTTACTTAAAAAAGAAGCCGTGGAATTCTATTTAATAACGGATTTATACCAACCCTATAATGAGAAGAGATATGAAATATAATACTTCAAGAAGCACTTGAGGCTTTCGCAAGATTTAATTGAAAGGACCACAGAAATAAAAGAAGTTGCAAAACTTTTACACCAGCTGTCATTCTTATATTCGGAACGAATAAAACACGAGAAGTGGCAACCATGGCTTCAACTGGGTTTGCTCCTTTCATGTGGTTACTTGTTTACAGTTTCCACGCTGCACCAACAGGATATATACATTTATGCATGACTCACAGTGT
The DNA here is from genome assembly GCA_034510155.1 of Eucriotettix oculatus. Classification (NCBI taxonomy): domain Eukaryota; kingdom Metazoa; phylum Arthropoda; class Insecta; order Orthoptera; family Tetrigidae; genus Eucriotettix; species Eucriotettix oculatus. The sequence continues at coordinate 70,027 of CM067378.1, forward strand.
ATTGTGGCGTGTAGTTAGAACAACGTAGGTGTAACTATATGTTTTTTAAAAAAAATGGACTTAAATGAACAATCAGAAACCATGTGTTATTATTTGGTTATTTTATTAAGTACGAAAGAGGCTTCTATTGCGACAAAAATAGTCCGTAGATAAATAACTTCAAAAATCCTAAAAATAAAGCGCTTATACCACTTTTTCGGCAATTTTTTTGCTTTATAATGTGCATTAATTAACAATTATAAGTACAATAAAATTTACAGATTTACAACATAGTTTTCTGACTAAATTTTATATTTATTGAAAATTTACAGAAATTGTACTTCTATTTTTTAAATGTAAGTATATTTTAATCAAACTGCAATTATATTGGTATGGATACAGAATCTGAACGGTTTTTTATAAATAAGCACATGCGTCCATTCTTTCTTGACTCTACAGCCCATTGAGGGCCTTGGCATACCGGGTCGACTGCGGGCTGCCATCTTACATGACACATTCAGAATTTGGAATGATACGTGGTCAGTGTATCGATTCTCCAGCAGTCTTAATCTCAGTTTGTGTGACCATAACGGCACGAGCGTCCAAACCCATGCCTGGATTCGAACCCAGAACCTCTCTGTTGAGTGGCAGCGACGCTATCCACTAGACCCACAAAAGGTCGGCACATACATAGATTAAATGTCAAAATAGTAGACGAGACTTGGTTATCTTACATTTCCATCACTACAACAATACCGATCGTTAAGATTCCTTATTGAGATGAACAACAGTGTGCGTATTCACTGCTGATTGTCCTAGACAGAATCGTCATTATTGACCTCAGTCGGCTGGCTCACATCAAATTACTATCCTCCTTCAATAAACTTATGTTGGCCTATATATTATTATATATTTAACATGCTAGAACTCCGCCTATTGTTTTATATTAATATGGGAATGAAAAATCCTTCAAGCCATGTACACAATATTTTAACTTTAAAATTGACAGACCATATTGCTGCTACAAGTGACAGACCATATCATGTTGATATCTAGAGGGCAGCAAATTCTTCAAAACATCTACTTACTATTATGCACATATTTAAGGAACTTGCTTTTTCCTTCTGGGAGAAAGATAACGTCAGAGTATTTGATTTTTCGCCTCTCAGCTGTCCTACCGCTCGAAGGTGCTCGCAGATATACATCTCGTGTGTATGAAATCAAAGTTCGTTCACTTGTAGCAGCAATACAGGAAAACATCGCTCAAATCGATGAAGAACCTCAGGAGGGAATAGAGGTGCGCTTCAGAGAGACTCTCCGAAGTTGTCAGCGTAATAACGGACACCATTCGAATGATATTATTTTCACGCCATAAGTAAATGATACTACGTGTTCTGGCAAATTTTTTTTCTGTCAATAATTTTTTTAAACCCGAAAATAGTGGATACTGATAATTCGATAAACGCCACTTTTCCGTGAGATTTCCCCTGCTTTATATATTGAAAGTGAATTCAGCATATTATTTTAAAAATTTTATTTCGTGCAAGTAAACATTATAACATCCAAAATATTGTGCAGAAATTTTGGTAATTTTATGTAGACTAAAAAATTGCAATTTATAATTAATTGTCATGCTAACAATATTTTCCCACATTGAAAATATTAATTTCCGAATCACTGAGTTACAAAAATTAGAAAATGATTTTAGATGTTATTAAACATATTACAAATATAGCACGTGAAACAAAATAGTTGCAATAAGAATGTATCTTGTTTTGTAACATATCAGTTGTGGTGATTCATGACCCTTACATTCATCGGGTAAAGCAAAAATAATTTAGTTTTTGTTATTTGCGTACACAGGACATAAACGAGAATGGTTTGGTGAGGACGAGTAGGTGGGAAACTTCGGCAGGAAACGTCAGTCTGCAACATTGTTGATTGCCTGGAGTGCATTGTAGATTCAACAGTTGGTTCGGGGAGCTCTCCTGAGAAGGTCGGGACGAGAGAGAGAGTGGAGGAAACAATAGGCAGAAAAGTTAATTTCGCCATTGTTCGAGAAAGAAGATTTTGTTTTGTAGTAAGGAAAACAAAAAGAGGACATTTTGATAGAGATTTAAGCTGAAGAAGAGGCGCTAGAGGAGACGTGTTCAGCGAAGGAACATCCTGCACGGCAAACCAGGAACGACGTCACCAGGCCATTGTTAATATCTGGTAACGGCATTTTAACCCGGTTTTCCACTTAAATCATTCTCGTTGATTCGCGATTTTTAATACAATTATATCGTTCGTCACCCGCGTTCCCGGGAGCTGCCATTTAGAAGCTGCGTAGATTATTCTTTTTGCTCTACCGACTGAGCCAATTTGATTAAATTTTACTCGTAAATTTATATTTTCAATCTAATTTAATTTGTAGAAACGTTTCTCGGGTTTCCAACCGGGTAGTCTCAGTAAATAGCGACGTTTCGACAGATAGCAACTCCGTCATCTTCCAGGTTGAACCCGAGAAACGTTTCTACATATTCTTCACCGGGAAAGCCTTCGTTCTTTAATAATTTAATTTGAGTTAGATTTCTTCTGGAAATTTGATAACGTAATATTATAATTAAATGGAATATTCAAATTAAATACATTTTTATTATTATTTAACAATTTGATTGTACAAAAATATTTTTGTTGGTGTAAGCAAACGAACACCACACAGTTGACCATCAAGAGTTTCAATTATATAACATAAATTTTAATGCTCAAATAAGTAAGAATAAAGAATTAATAAATAAATTAGAAATTCTTCACACAAATTTCCTACACAACGATATTTCGCCCTTCATTAGGACCTCTTCAAGTATTAATTAATTAGTAAACATCTCTGGGACAAATATTTTTAAAAGTAACTATAAAATCAATATACATTTCACGGGCTTAATAATTAAGTGAATTTAAAAAATCTAACAAATGTAAATCGCATTTATTAACCTCGTGTAGAAAACCGCTTCTGAATCCCAAACAGTAGGCTTCTAATGTACGAAGCGAGTAATTACTGTTTGTAGACTTAGGCGGACATGTTTACTTACACTTTGCTTGATTTCGGAGAATCCTTCATATCAAAACAAGTCACGATTAAAATTAATCTCTATATTATATAGAGAATTAATAAGTTTGTAGCAATATTAAATAACATTTTGATAGTTACCAATCAGTGAATTAATTATAATTCTTGCTTTCCGATTTGATTGGACAAATGATAACCCATCATGCATGTGCCAACTGAAGCCTTCGTCTGTGGTACGCGATTGCCTGTACCACAGAAATTCTAATTAAATTGTATTTTTATTTTTGTACATATGTATTTAAGTCTAAGCAGGACGATATCGGGAGCATGAATGAGCGCGATAGATTGATTAAATGACGAATTGCAGCCATCTTCTCGGCCAGAAAACGGAAACATTAAGGTTCGGTAAATATTATTGGACGAGATAGCATCGGGTCTCGCCTCGCCAGATGTTATTTGTCAGCAATACATCTGTTTGTCAGCTGCGGGAAAAATTGACCTGACGCCTGCTTCCTACCTGCTCTGTACCCGATTCCCCGAAAGCCGAAAATAAGTCCCCAGAATCTTACCCTCCATATGGAGGAAGTAGGAAGTACACCCCCACCAGGAGAGAATTGGGGCGGGGCGAGAAGAAGAAAACCGGGGCGCATCAGGAGACGAAAAGCAGACAGATTAGAAAATTCAGTTTTGGAGAATCGATTACAAGTGCAATTTACAAGAGGGTCTACAAAAAGCAGTTTAGAAGATTGAGTATAGAAGAGCAGTCTCCGACGCTGGGAAGACGATGCCAACCAGGCATCAGCTGAATCACCTGCCAGTAAGGACGTCGGGGAACGTTACAGCACCGTGGTGATGTACCCACCTTATTGTTTCCTGCCTCTGGTCATATATATATAGTGTTCGCTTTTCCCCCCCATATTTCGATTTTACCCACTGAGCATTCAGCTTTCCCTTAGTCTAGAGTCACTCATGCTCCCGACGTCGTGAGCGAGGATCCCCGTTATATCAAATTTTAATAAATCTGCATTAGTCAAAAATTTAAATATTATAATTTTTAATTCTCCCCACCTATAAATCAATAGAACCCACACCACATATATGGCGCCCAACGTGGGGCTCGACCAAAATTGTTTAAAATTTTTAAATAACTGAGAACACAGACCAGAGGCAACATTATATTTACATTGTATACCATTTTATGTATGTATTCATGTGTGTGCGTGTGAATCCGTAGGGCAACGAATTTCTCTTTCCAAATTATTTTCTTATGTTATTCTCCATTTGTCTTGTCAGCTCGATAAGTGTTTTATTGTGTAATTTTCGCGGAGTAATTGAGTCATTTTAGGTTTATTTTATGTGGTTAAGATCAGGACGTAGAAAAATGCAGAATTCAGAAAGTTCTGTTAGCGTAGATGACGTTAATAATCCTGGCAGGAATCCTGAAATTGAATCATGTTGCTACGATTATGCTATACAAAACCATACGCGAGAACATCCGGAGACCAGGGATAACCAAATTAATTTTTCGTTTCCAGAAAGGAACAGTATTAATAATACTAACCAAAATTATGATGACGTTCAAATAAATACCAGAGACGAGGATATAGATCGTAATGCAACAATTGTACGTGAGGGTAGGGAGAAACATGTAGGTAATTCTTTTAATGAAGAGGTATTAGATTTTTTAAGACAAATGGAAGAAAGACAGAATAACAGGTTGAAACAGATGGAAGAAAGACAGGATAACCAAACGAAACAGATGGAACAATTAAATAAGGTATTAGAAGCACAAATAAAAATTGAGTCAACCTTACAAAGTAGTATCGAAGAAAATATTAGAGAATTACGGGCGGATATTAGAGACACTCGAAAATTCACGGGGCAGAAAGATGACCAGTCGCAAGAAAATAATATTATGGAAATAGGAAACATTGAACAATCGATTAGTGTTAGATACGGTCAAAGTTATGCAAAACGAACACGAGATATATTTAGGCGAAACATTAATGGTAGATGAGGTCAAAGCTATGGAAAATGAACAAGAAATAGATTCAGATGAAGACAGAGTTATGGAAAATGAACACGAAATAGATTCAGGGAAGATATTAGCGTTAGATAAGGTCAAAGGTTTGGGAATTGAGCAGGAAATAGTCTTGAAAGAAATTGAGGATAGTTTGATAACTTTACAAACAAACGAGGAAACAGGAATTGTGTGGAAAGGAAGGAAATCGAAAGACGTGTAGAAATGACACAAGCAATTGAGAAAATAGGAACATTAATTAACGTACAGAGTAGACCCATCATTACTGCTCGTGTAATGTTTAATTACAAAGATGTAAAATATAGCGAAACAGAAAGAGCCTTTAACAAGTTGAGGACCAAAATTGACTATGTGAATCATCACCATGAACAAAACGCAGAAGAAATTTTTATTCGTGAAAAATATCCGAATTTCGTTGCATGTAATCGTATTTCACAAATAACAAGTAACATATTTCCTTTTAAAATTGACAAAAGTCCTAATGGGCACATTCCTTACAAAATTTTATTACGAGCAGGAAGTAGGCGAAGGGGGAGAAAATGTAAAACCGAAGGTACAAGAAAGAAAGTTAACAAAAGATCGGACCGAGGGGCATCGACCCGCGTCAAACAAAAGGGAAGACGCTTGGTTATACTGGGAAAGAAAGTCCACTAAATCCGATTAATAGGAATTTCATTAATGAAATGATTTTTCAGTAATTTAAAATGTATACGGGCAATTTACCTTTCGGAACATAATGTAGGAACAAAAATTCTAAAAAAAAATAATTAGTTTAGTATGAAATATTATATTTAAATGTGACTAACAAGTATAACTAAATAAGGATAGAGAGAATAAGTCATTTTCTATTATTTATTTGAGTTGATTAAAGACGATTTGAGCTTTGAAATATTTTTATCAATTTAGTATGTTAAGTTAGCGACCAATTATATATGTATGTATTATCGTCGTTTATTCAGTAATATAGATGCAGTTGTTTAATTGCTATAGGCACATAGATTTAATTTGCATAGGCAGATTTTTTTTGTGTTGCGATTCCATATTATACATTCATTTTGTTGCCAATAATGCGCCAAATTCAGGGAGAAGTAAACTAGATATTTAAAAAAAAAATTTGAAGGATAAATTGAATTATAAAAATAACAAGCCAGTCAACTGATTTAATGAATTAATGCGGAAATGGAAAACATAAGCATTTATAGGATAGAGAAGGTTTCGTTACGAGAATAAGAAGTTAAGCGGGTAATATGAAAGTAATATTAGGTGACATGTCACAGACCGGGATAAAATGTTGATTAGAAAATCAAAGGGTGAATTGGCGATGAGTTAAAATTCGTATATTATGAATAAACAATGAAGTGCAGGCGGCTAAGTGACTGTTTTGTGAAAGAAAACGAGACCAAGTGGTCCGATACAAGTTAGTAAGTTGAAGTAGGTAGTAAGAGGAAAATGTCTTGTGGAAAAACTGAGACTAAAGATGTCCGACACAAGGTGATAATGCGAGAAGTAAAATGAGATAAAGAAAAAGTAAGGAAGTTGTCATATGGTCAAACGGAACAAAGATGTCCGGAGTATGGGATAAAAGTAAAAATATAACGAAGATATTCGAGTACATAGGAGCTTAAATTTTGTCGAGAAACCTAAGGGTTACGTTAGAGAAAGTGAAAGTGACGAGTCATCATATTGCGTTTCTTTTGTATTACATACTATGAAAACTTGTTCGAAGAATAAAATAATAAATTGTTGGCGAATAGATGTTTTATTGTTATTGTGTATTTTCCAAAATTTGGATTCTAAAAGATTCGGCGAATTAGTTGACGTTTGTGACCTAAATGAAAAGTTTTAAGTTTATGGATTTTCTGTATGAGTGTCGAAACGACTAGAGTGAAGGTGAGGGCTGACAAATTTTACCTGAGCGGAGCGGACGAACCCTCCACATCAGTGTTTGTAAACAAAATGATGTTCCTTTCTGTTCGGAAGTAGGTTAAAAGGTCAATGGACCATAGTAAACACAAAAATTTGGATGACGTAAAAATTGAAATGGTTATCGCTGGATCAGAGATGTATTAGAAAATTGGATAAATGGATCGCAACATATGCGGAATATAACGTGAAAAATAGTGATAAAAAAAAAATTTTAAATAGTTTACATTTTTTTTAAAATTTAAGATAGGGTTAATTAGTAATAGTAGAAAACATAATACATATAATTATTTTTATATAAAAAAGGTAGGATATTTGAAAATCATTGCCCTAGGTATGCATGTAGGAATGATAGAGTGAGTGATTGCCCATGGCTATGCAATGTAGATCAGAGAAACTCATCCCACTTCATAAAGATGCCGAGACTTTACCTACGAGAAGTGTTTGTGCCAACACCTATCAGGGTATTTCAACTTTCTACTCCTCGAAAAGCTGCCGAGACATTAAATACGTGATGCGTGTTTCTGTGTATTTTCAGTGAAAATAAAAAGTGTATATCGAATGAGGATATATTGAAGCAGAGTGTTTTTAAAAAAAAATCCATAACCAAATAAACATTCTGAACTATCTGTGCGAGTGGGAATATGTAAATTCATTATTATATTGTTTTATTTGTCTATGTTTTTTTTTCTTTTCAGCAGCGGGGATATATGTGGTACGCGATTGCCTGTACCACAGAAATTCTAATTAAATTGTATTTTTATTTTTGTACATATGTATTTAAGTCTAAGCAGGACGAAATCGGGAGCATGAATGAGCGCGATAGATTGATTAAATGACGAATTGCAGTCATCTTCTCGGCCAGAAAACGGAAACACATACACACCACACGTCTTTCAATATAGCTCTTTAGATAGAGCAGAATGCGCTCTTCTTGCAAGAAATCGTTATTTCAGAATCCGTCAGTTTGTATTGCTGTGGGTAGAATGTAAGGTAAGTGAAATGCCAAATTTTCATATTCCAGAAATAAACACTAGAGCAGAATATTCAAAATTCAATGTTAACAATTATTCTGTCTTTAATGGCACAAATAAATAATTAATAGACGATAAGAAACGGAAATTCAGCTCAGTATTATATAACACATTGCGATATGTTGTAACGCTGGATAGGAATTTAGAAAGGTAAAAAGAGGTTTTGGCCAATTTAATATTATTTATTGAATATTTATTGTTTTGTTAATGTGTATTTTCTGAGTCTTGCCGAGATTAACTGATATTTCATGACGTATGAGACACACCCGACGGCTGGCAGTCTGGACCAGTATTCTCAACCAAATAATCGTTAGTTGGATGTAAAGACTCGTCGGATTACAATTCTGTAGTTCGATGGCATATTTGTGCTGTTCAAGGTACGGCACACTGTCCACGCTGTCCGACTAAAACCAAATATAGCCAATTGGACATCAGCTGCCTCCCACTCCAAAGCCTGGGGCCATGAATATTGGTGGGGGATTGATCAGATACAAGACAGAGCTGACCATACCGACCAATTGCTTCAGTCCCGGACTAGATTGCATGTACTTTGCTATTTCCGCAATATGTAACTATACGTTTAATCGTGAAATATATTTCTTCTATTAATTTTCTCGATTGCCATATTGTTTCCTTAGCGTGTCCAAACTTCTGTAAATTTCCACTAGACAGATAGCATGATGGAGCTGTCTGGAAGTTGCGCTTTAATAAACAACAACAAAGGCGTCTTGTTTCAAGATGACATTTGCAGAATTAAGGTCGCGTTCGGTTACAAATATCAACTTGCATAAAATTGAAATTAACTAGTTAAGTAGGGGCCCTTCAGGTCCACACACGACTGAATGTTATATTTTGATTAGCTATTCTCCCCCTTTATTACATTGAAAAAACGGAGGGGGAGGGGGGAGCCATCCGAAGCATTTTAAAGCTCTAAAGAAGTCAGTCTATGTTCGAACTTCTTTCTGGAAACATAGCCAGGTTACTGGGCTCTCTTCAGCTCAGTCTCTGTTTCTAATTTATTAAACTTAATCTTCAAAACCATTCAAGCGTCTTTGATTCTGTTCGGGTTTGGACGCTTAGTAAAAGTAAGCTTTCCTATCCTGAATTCTCTTTACTTCGATCGCTGGAGAGGAGACGATGATGGATATTTCCTAAGTCCAATTCCCTTTCGGTCTGATAAGTTGCTGTTCTTGGCTAATACCTTAAAATTCAACATCTATCACATTATTTTTCTCTCAAGTTTTAGCCAGGAACAACATTTCACGATTTTCCGTTGGTCAAAATAAAATATTTTATTCGTTCAAAGATTTTAAAGGCTATATTTCTCAGTTTTTAAGGTGTGATCCTGGGACTTGGAGCGACAATATTAAAATATTTTATTCTAAACGTCCAGAATACCCGTTTACTGCAAAGGAAACTTGTTACTGAGACTCAAAGTACCCTCCAAAAAGGAGTATATGAAACACAAAAGCAACATAATGGGCAAAATATAGGGAATGGAATGAGTTAGGAATTATTATAAAGCTTAGATCGCTCTCAATGGTCGATGATGAGTGAGCATAATTTATTTATTTACTTGTAGGTACTACACAGACGTTAGTCCAATTACGTAGATACCATGCATGTGTTTCAATAGAAGAATTTAGAAGTATGAGCATCCGTATACAATAACTACGGTGAACATTATGTTAGATTACAACTTTTTCATACTTTAACAAGCCATTTCAAATTGATGTTAGTTAGAAATGTAAAAATAAAATTACAAATATATATATATATATGTAGATAACGGTTAGGAATAGTAAAATAAAGAATTGGAAGTAATATATTTGAAAATAAATTAAATGTGATTGTTGAGGTTTTTTGTTGAGGGCAGGTGAAAATCTTCTAAAGACACTATCTCAGGGTCCGCACTGGATAGTAGTGTGGGATTCTACCCACTAAAAACACCTCCCTTTCCAACGATGACTGTGTATCTTCCTGTGGGACCGTCGTTAGACATTACTTCACAGGAAGCAGTCGTAGCGTCAAGCTCTCTCTGTCTCCTTTAAACACTATTATTTCTCTATTTTTCGTAATTTCTTAATCTTTGAATTACTGTAGAGGCATATGCGCTTACTTTATTCCAGGTATTAGGTGAGAGCAGCATATTGGGTACCAAATTGTCTGGTGTTATTGAGGTTCCAATATCACTTTCTAATGCTCGTCTCCCATATGAAAATCTTGAGCAACTGAAAAACACGTGTTCTGGTGTCTCATTAACTCCACATTCAGGGCATGCAGGTGAATTATCTATGGCAAACCTGTAGAAGTATGCCCTGAAGCAGCCGTGACATGTTGTTGAGGGTAAAAAATTCTAATATGAACAATACTTTATGTGTTAATAAAATAGAATTTTCTATGGTTTTAGAGAAGAATCATTGTAAAAGTTATTTGTGTATTAATATAAATAGTAATAAATTTCGCGAGTACAGTGCACTGTGAGCGATATATGATGATATTCAAAATCAAAATGTCTCTGGAAGGAGTTCCCTGGCAGCTTTTCTCAGCGACTGGAAATCTCGTGCGATTCTCATGAAATAAACAATTGTGAATTATCAATTGGACATATTAACAGAAGAGATATTTAAGTATTATTAGTTGATAGATTTTATTAGGTAATAATTAATATTTATGGAAATTGAATGAAATAAATCTAGTTCAGGTGGTAACTGAATGCATAGGGCAGTAATTCGGTGCATTGGAGATTTTGTGGCTGTTATTGATTTACTATTTGTGCTATAAAGTAAGGGTTGATGTCTGTTAGTAAACGATGGTACACGAAAATTTACGTAGTGTTGTCATCGATTTTGTCATTACATAGTTTGAACAGAAAAAATATTGATAGGCGGGAGACGATAACGCGGGAGCCTTCGTTCATGCTGTCTTTTTATATCCAGTACTTAATGGATCATTTATGTATCCGTTCATATAAAATAACTACCATCTGTAGGATCTTACGAAACTTAATGTGCCGATCTCCCATCTCGTTTCTATAAATTCTTCCGATCATTTTTAAAGTGGAAAATTTTAATTAATTTATTAGATAATAATAAATGTTATCGATCGCTTGATTACTGGGTATAAGCGCTGAAAGAGAAAATGAAAGGTGTCGCAGGCAATCCACACGTGTTGGGATGCGCGTGGTGGGCAGCGGCGCGCGCACGTGCAGGGGCAGAGCCTGGCAGTAGCGGTTCAACGCGGGGCAACGCAGCGTCGTCGCCTCCGACCCTCCACAAGATCAAGGTATCGTCATCTCACCGAGTATTTAATAACAACTATATTTTGTAGCTACTTTCAATGTAATTATAAATCTGGTATGATGTATTTATTTTTCAAGCGTAATCAGTATAAATCACTATTTTATAATAAAAATTTAAGGGAAAACAAAAAAAATCGAACATATTACTTTCTGATTTTAGTATATATACTTTACAGTCTTGAGGCTTTGTTTAAAATACAGCGAAAGAATGGTGCTGCTGCTATGAAATGGGAATACGTTTTACTGATTAATCCTTTGTTTAAAAATTTAAGCAACTGCAATTTAAAATGTTTAAAAGCCTTTTTAATTATTTTTACAAAACTTGAAAAAAGAAGTTAAATCGAAAAAACAAAAGTGGAATTATTTATTGTTTTCTATAAGACAAAAAGAAAAGTCCAAAACTTATAAAATAGTTCGATATTATATATCTAGGGATATTTACATCAGTAATTGCATATTACTCTTTTTGCTAAATTATTAAGTACGAGTACTCTAAAGTAAAAATTTTACAATTACAAAACCTTTACAATTACATCATTTATTGACGTTTAAAGTCAATTTTATTTTTATATTTTCGCTCCAGTCTCATTGTTTGGCCTTAATTTTTATTATTTTCTTGCAATAATAGCATTTTTATTGTAAAATTTTGTAATACAGCAAATATTAATGCGAATGAAAGGAGCAGCGATTTCAATAAATTAAACACTTTTACCGCTCTGGGACATTAGATTTAAGAAGTATTGGTTAATTGTTTCGGCGAACTGTCAAAATTATGTTCTGATTCAATTTTATGGTTGGCATGAATTTGATATTAATAATTGATATCACTTTGTATGAACAATTTAAAGACGGACACAATTATTGGAAAATATTTTTTATTATTGAATAATTATTAAATTTTAATTCATCAATGAACAGGAAATAATGGATATCGTTGAGCTGAATTTAAGAAAAAGTGTAAAATAAATATTATCCTCGGGCTCTTTGAGCTTACATACAACTCCAATTATGTTAAAAATTGAGGTAAAACTTTTCTTTATATAAAGACTATGTAAAATAAACTCTAATTCTTAATTATGCCGATTTTTTCCAAACCTTACTTAGTACAATGAAGTTTAAACACATATCTTCATCCAGTTAGTTTTCATGATTCGTAGATTTTATGTTACCGTTATCACACGAGAATATTGAAATATTTGAAGGAGATTAAAATTTAAAGACTATATATTTTCTTATTTGTGGTTCTAATAATGAGAAATGGGTTTCTCGGCTTAGTAACGAGATCTTGATTGTCCCAAATCAGTAAAAAGCATGCTACCATTTTATGTCCAATAATGTTTGATCTATACAACACCAAATTACTGCAATTATGCCGCAATGTTTAAAATTTAATTATGGAAATGATATAAGTTCACATTCAATTTTACGGGTAGAATAGAGCGAAATATTTTAAGAAACCCTGTGTAATGTATTAATTCAGTTATGAAACGTGAAGAGGGCAGGAATTTATCATATTCAACATTATAATTAATGCTTAAAGTTTTATTTGGTGCAGAAAACGATATCTTAATGGACACCGCCTTAGTGTATTTCACTTTATTGGAAAATAAGCGTTTAACAGTTCTCTGGACACGCATTCAGATGAATAAACACTTCCTTGGAACTGCAGAAAAAATCGCGAAATAACTCTCAGATTGCAACAATATATTCAAAAAATATACATACTTAATAAACAATTTATGTCCTTTTCTGACACTATTTATTTAATTGAGAAAGGAGCAACGTTTTGGTACAATTTGGAAGGAAACCTGAAGAATAGACGAATATGTTCGAATTTAAATAAATAGCGTCATTCGAAGATCATAAATTGCTTACATAATTCATAAAATACAAAATAAAGATTTTAATAATTATATTTAGTAATAAGTTAAAACCTCATGTCATATAATTTTATGAAACAGAACACTTCAACGTCATGGCAGGTGAAAACTATCGACTTTCAAAATAACTAAAGAACTGGAATATAGATAATATTTTTTCAGTGTAACTTGCAGCATATTACTTGATTCAAAATTTACCTTAAACTATTTGCGCATTTTAATTTAATATTTAAATCAAAATTAGAGATTGTAACCATAAATTAGAACATTTTGAGGAAATTTTTTACCGGACTATCCATTAATTCGTAACCTATTAGGAAATTTAAACTGTAATAACTTTCTTTAAGTCTTTTTATATACAAATAGGTATACAGGTCAAAAGTTTGCAATAACAATAATAATTGAATATATGTTTTAATTATTAAATGAACCCTTTTTTCAGCTTTTATTTTATTAAATAATAAATGATACTACGTTTCGTCTCTCATTTGAGACTTCCCAGGTATAAAAGTTTACCTATTTATGGAACTCACTCCATGAGGCTGTTATAACTCATTAAGTATTATTTATATGTCAGATAATCTATTTATTACTAAATCATGTTAGTGTTTTCATTATTTACGGTAATAAGCATTTTCTTCCATTGTTGTAACTAGCGTTTTATTTTAGTTACATCTAAACACTAATAAAGTTATACTTTTAAATCAAATAGATGTAATATTGCTATTTTTGGGTTATAAGCGGCCAAATAACAATATTTCATTACTAACAGGAGAAACAAAAAACATTGATCAAACTTCGTTCTCAATTCCTCGCACGTTGTTACGTTTCACGTTGAGTAAATATAAAATTGAATAAAGTGCACACGCCTGAAATCTTTCTCTGCAAGTTTCGAAATGAAAGTAAATACAATTTTTGGGTGCATCCATACAGGTTAAAAATGATGTCCGATAAATCCATTATATTTTCTAATGCAATGAACGCAAGAGAGTCTTAAGGTGGAAGATTTGTATTCTTACCGTCTGATAACTTTAAATCGTGCTAGCCCGGGAAATAATGACCAAACATAAGGCATTTAAAGTGGCCGAGAAGATCGAGTAACGCGATTAACGGGAATGGGCTTGCTCGTCATGTTCCTCCTAACTAAAGCAAGAATGTATTATATAGCTTATACAAACGAATAATTAACGGTTCGCATAACAGACATTTGCACAAAATTTTGAAGATTTTTTTAACTTAATCTAGACGTTTCGACCATCCGTTGTTGCCCTTGTCAGTATTTCAAAACAACTGAGGATATAAAACCAAAGATCATCAATCGGAGAATAGCCAAAAGATAAAAATTAACAAAGACAATGTGTTCAATTACGACGGATCCTGATTTATATTTACAGTAGATTTATTGCTTTTAATATACGATATTTCAGAAATTAATATTTTATTGAAATTAATTTCCTTATTTAAAATAATCGCATTATCAAATGAGTGATTTAATTCCAAACAATGTTTGGTCTTGTTGATTCGACCAAAAATAATCTAATAAAAGAATTTGGTAATTGGAGAGTGCTTATATATAGAACATATTTAAGTTACCTTATGTTCCTTAATTATAATTATCAGAGATCTCTTAATGTGACCAATTTACATGAAATTACATGAAATTTTATACTCAATATTATGACAGTCAAAAGTACTAAACAAATATTTATTCTTTTTAACAAAGAATGATAAAGAATTAACTGATTTGTAGATTAGCGAAATATTGTACTTCTTAAATCTGGTAGAAAAATGATCAAAAAAAGGTAAAAATGTAATTATTAGAGGAAGAATTTGGAACACAATTATTGGTATCATTTCTATGATAAAATTGCCTGTATGTGGGTGTGTCTGTCAGTATGTTCCTTATACAAATATAAACGAGTGGACCAATTTCGACCAAATTTGGTGCCCGGAAATCAGCAATGTTGTGGTTAAATCCGGCTACCACCTTTAAGGGCGGCGGTAGAGGGATTGGAAAATTTTGAGTTAAGAGGGGTTGGAAAGGGGTAAAGCAGACTTCCGCATACCATCTTTAAC
Organism: Eucriotettix oculatus; assembly: GCA_034510155.1. Taxonomy (NCBI): domain Eukaryota; kingdom Metazoa; phylum Arthropoda; class Insecta; order Orthoptera; family Tetrigidae; genus Eucriotettix; species Eucriotettix oculatus. Next base: position 85,313 of record CM067378.1, read on the forward strand.
GGATGGAACAACTTAGACTAAATTGTGAACAGGTGTTCTTGGCGAAACGAATTCAATACAATTATGGTAATACACGGCTATCACTATTTGTGGCGGCGGTTAAAAGGCAATAATTTTTAAAAATTCTTAAACTGCCGTTATTTCCTTCTAATGTTTATTTTTTGGGTCAATTAATTCAATAGCGTTATCGGTGAAATTGTTTGCATGTATTTTCAACCCCATTAATAGTGGAGAAATTATAACAGTCTAGTTTACTATCAAAATCGGTGCTATGAGAGTCTTTGAGTTTGATCCTCTTATTTAGAATGCGAATTAAATTGCATTTCCTCCCCTAACATGGTGAGGGGATAAAACACACTTCTGCGCAATACATTTAAAGGACAGAACAATTAGGTGAGGGGATTGAATAAGCGGAATCTTATACGTAATAAAGGCACATATGTGAGTCTAAAAGAATTTTTGAGGTCAATGACTTTTATAGTGTTTTCCCAACAATATTTGTGTATAATTTCAGCCCCTTCCAGCAGGTGAGCGAAGAGGGTGGAAATGAGTCATATGAAAATAACAAGGAAACTGTCGAGTTTGATGTCGAAACAGTTGTAATGCGAGTCACTGTGTTACATTATGACCTTTAATATGCGATTTAAGTAAAAGTTAATTCCTTAAGTGGGGGAGAATTTTTATGCTCTTATTTTCAGCCATGCTATTGTACTGGGAGTGTTTTTCATTCTCTCCAGATACTGGGAGTATTTTTGAGGTTCATATTGTGACGTTTTCGATTCCGGTTTAGTCACGTGCTGACCAAGAATTACCGGGATAATATAAATAAGTACGTGAGCAACGCTGGGTCCCCAGTTAGTTATAAATATAATTAATTCTTAGTTTACTAAATTTTGAAATGAAATTTATAGGATAATAGATGGAAAACCAAATTTTAAATTCATATTTATGATTGGCTGCTTCATTTTCTATGATATGCCACTTAAAAATGAGTCCATGCCTGCCGAATAGCTTTTCTTTGGGGTCACCCGAATTTTTTTTAGCAGGTATCATTCTGTTGTTTGTTCAACTAAGTAAATTTATCGTTATACGTAACATGACTTGCGTTTATTCTATTCTGAACTTTCAATCATTTAACTATAGGCTTCATTATAAAAAATTAATTCCCGCTAAGGAAAACAAAGTCAGGTGATAATTTAATATTAAATAAATGATATAGCCAATTCACAAAAGAAAGTATAACTGTCTTTTTCCCTTCTTGGCGCTACAGACCCTTAAGGACCTTGGCCTTCCTGGACGACTGCCAGACTGTTTTCATGACACATTCCAATGTTTTATAAAGTTTACGTTGTCACTGTAGCCATTACCCTACAGACGTAGTTCCAGTTTCCGTTACCATGGCGAGCACAAACCTCCAGGCCCATACTGGAATTGGAGTCCCAGACCTCTGTTATGCGAGGCGGTGACACTGATCGCTGCTGCACCACAGCAGATGGGTATTAACTACATTGTTGACCCCAAACAAAACATTTATCCCGTCTTTGGAACTTCATCAGGGAAAAAATAAAAAAAACTACAATATCTTCTTGTCAAATTTCGATTTGGCCTATTTATCGTATAATAAGGATATAAAAGTATTTTGTTGACAAAATTACAGGTTGACAGTCTTAGAAACAGTACACATATTTTCCTTCAACAAACGTTAAAGTAAATTGTATCAAATTTTTATAATTTTGAGGACTTTTTAGTCTCAATGAGGACCTTGCAATAAGGTCACCATGTCAAGACTGAAAATGCTGAGAAATGTTCACTTAAATAACACTGATAGTAAACTCTGTTTTGTTACTTGACTCTTACTTCACTTAAAATTGATCATATAGACTGTAGACTGCAATTAGTAATTATATTTAGTTTGGACAAGCCAAATTACCTAATTGGAGTACTGATTGAATATCGAGAGCGTTTTGTAAATGGCATATTAATCAGCAACCATATTTTTAGTTTTTGTGAATGGTTATGTCATAAAACACGAGACTGTAAATGGGGTAAGATCACGACATGGTCAAGTAATATTAATGGGATATCGATACTTTGACCACGCACCGCCCCGAGCTCAAGAATATCCAACTTCAACCCTTAAGAGCGATACAGTCATGGTCTTTGCTTATCGATCTGCTGACCACGTGCATCCTGACCTCAAGAATAATAGATCGGTAGCCAATGAGAACGTGTCCTCAAGGCCAATAATTAAGTAACTTTTTTATTCAGCGCCGTTGTTTGTCAGCTTCCGTATTTCATTCATTATTGTAAAACTGAGGTAGGCCGTTAAAATCAGATGCTTAATTGCCTTACACCTTTTGACTAGGTTGATCACTACTAATTCTCGTACAATAATGATTTATTTTTTGGTGTTGTCTTATATGCGATTAACATATGTTCTTTGTTCTTTATGTGTAACATGGATATTAAAAATTATTATATTGGTGTTCGATTCTCAGATATTGTATTTCCCCACAGCTTACATACATATCTGACAAGTCCTTATAATTAGATTTTTACAACACGCAGAGGTGAACGTTCTAAAGATTAAATTTAGCTTCTGGCACAATTTATGATATTAATATAGGAATACTGGGTCTTTTTTTATTCTTTAACGCATAACTTACAACCGATGATATTTTCTCGCGATAAAATTTTCTTTTCGTGCCCCTTTAAAAGAAAAGTAAATTGAATAAGCAGTCCAAGAAATTCAAATCAGGTTTAGGACAGTTCACCAGTTTTCCTTCAGAAATCTCATAGCAGCTTTTTATCGCTATGAACCGTCTCACTATATATAACAGGGGAAATAAGTTTTATAGCCCTACCGTTTTCTTGTGAGTAGGGTACAGACAGACATACATTAAACGAGGAATAACTTTACTACTTACATAAAAACTGAGTAAGTAATTTTTGAAAATTATTAATATATTTCAATGCAGACTTGGAGTTTCATTTCTCGTTTTATGATTAAACAGATCAAAAAGAGATGCGCTAGTTGATAAAACATTTGCAGCCTAGCACAAGTGAATAGCACGTTTGCTTGTGATTACATATATTAGAGCAGCAGTAGGGCGACAGAAGCGAAAGTAAGGTACGTGACTTGGTAAGCCTGACCTTCATTAACATTTTGCGACGACCCTTCAGTTGCCAAAGTGGGTTCCATGTAACTAGCGTGCTCTACGGTGCTTCATATAATGGAAACTTCATTTAATATATTTATGTGGTGTTCTCGTTTTTGTTGAGATTTAAACCCTATTCCTTATACTGTTAGACGTATAATATTACCAAATTACTGTTTCGGTCTTAATAAAAAAAACATTGAAAGTAACGTGACTAATGAATATAAATATTTCTCAAATTGTAAATGTAAGGTCAACATTACATATAAAAATATTTAACTAAATTTTAGTACCACAAAATAGGATGAAACATGATTTTATAAATATTATTAAACAAAATATATATATAACATTGCATTCATTATTTCTTGTAAAATATCTATGTTGATATTTGTATGGACGGATTTGCGGAGAGAATACAAAGAAGATTCAAATCATGGAGCACAAGGAGAAGTAATAGTAATTATTGCTATTAGACTAATCGTTAACTTTAAATGTACTTGAACGGTAGATAAATACTCCCAAAAGCCTAATATATGATAAATAGAGTAGATAATTGTAAAAAGCCATAACTTTTCAACTTCTTTCCTTTGACAAGCAGATATTCAGAAACGTGTCACAGAACAAATGCTAGATACGCCTTTATTTGGGAGGAAAGGGGAGGGATAACAGGTTACAGGGGGGCTATCCTGAAACAGGCAACTCCCCTTTAATAACATAGGAAGGGAATTGAAAAAGTGGTATGTGCGAAAGGTAGAGCAAGACAGCCAAGGGTTTACTAGAGCCCCCGAACTATAGTTTAAGGATCCTCCCCGGTGATTCACCTAAAAAATATGCAAGTGAAACCATAGAAAATCTGCATCAAGAAGGTCGGCTTTTGGGTAATATTTTCACGTCCTTCCGAATGACGGGAGAGGCAGCTGGCCGGCTGATGCAATGGGATTAGCAGACAGCTCTTATCGTATGCCCAAGGTCTTCGACCCCTGTACATAAATGTCCTAAAAGAAATAAAATTGCCTCTAAATGTGAAAACTTCAAAACTAGAGAGATAACGAGGCATCCCCAAAGGTAAGCCCTATCCTCTCTCTATGAAAAAATACCTACGAGAGATAGATTCACAGATATCGCTCCTTTATGCATATAACTCAAATTTATTGGTGAATATTGATTGATTGATATTTATTGTGTTTACATGTGTTTGTCGTCCTTACGGTGGATTCTGGAATGGATGTCTCCTGATGACATTCCGAATGTTTCACAGTTGCGAGTCGTACGGTAGAATTCGGAGTGTTTGCGGTACTCATATGTAAATAGCCGTTTAAAATGAATAGAGGCCAAGGACATTACAAATTAGCTGTCGCTTTTCTTTCATAATGTAGTGGCATATTCTCAAAGGTATTGCCACGACTGCCAACGATCCCAAACACAAAATAGGTCAATATTTAAAATTTCATCAAATAATATTTCATTTAATTAAATTAACGATCAGTTTTACAGACAGTATTTAATTACATTGAACGACGTTTCTTCACCACATTTGGGACTTTTTTCAGGTATTAAATTTAGATTAAAAATGACATATCTTTAAACATTCAGACTTAACCGCCATAAAGGGAAGCTGCAACCCAAATTTGGACAAGCATATATATTTCAAGTATCCAAAGTATTTACATTTCGTTTTATCATCTCATTAATCTTAGTATAAAAAATGAATATATTTTCTATAATTATAAATTAATTATATATAAACCTAGGCCATGTCTGTTGGGTTTGGTACTCTGTTTAATTTACTCGGGTTTCCAGACGGATAAGGTTGTCGATAACACCTGACGTTTCGATGACTGGACACGTCACCGCCTTCTATGGGTTTGCGTTGGTTTGAAATTTTTCTCTTGGACGACGAATTTCTGTTATTAGATTTTCTAGAAAGGTTTTTCTTTATCGACTGGAGTTAGCTGCTGGCACGGAGGATTATGTAAACCAATAGGGAATAAGGGGGAAGACAAGACACTAGCAATCAATGGGAAAAACGGTGTTACGGCACTTCTATGATAATGTCAAGGCCAATATGAGCAGATTCTTGGCATTGAAATCATTTTTCACTTCTCTCTCCGTCTAAAGATGGGCTTAGACTCATTATGACTGGAGTTTACTGGAATCCTTACGAATGATGTTTTAAATACGTGAATTGGACTAGGAAACTGCCACCTACTAACAGTTTTTAGTATAGTGTTCTCCAGATGTAATCCATCTGAGAATGGAAGACAATCTGTTGAATGGACACTCAGTCTTCTATCTCAGACTGTTTACGGAGACACGAATATATGAATAGCGATAGTGTCAGTTTTCAGTTAAATTCTTTTATTATCATTCTGGAGTCATAAAAATGAGCATGAATTTAAAACCTTTTACTGACTAGTATAAAATCCTTCGGGGATTAAAATCTACATTTTTGTAGCCTAGCACTATAATTTTGTTCGTTTAAATCACCTTAAAGTTCCTCTATTATACTATACACTCGTATACGCTCTTATTTGAGTATACCTGAAGCATGTCTACTTCCTTCGACTTGAATTTCGTGCCCCTTTAATCAATTTGCACAATGTTCATTCTTCACAAAATTCCTAGTAACTTGGGGCGTGATTAGTAAATTGTAGGGAAGTCTGTCTTAGGTTCATAGGAATGTTGAATTGTATTAGGTCAGTGGTACAGTGCCCGTCCAGAAAATGGGAGGTCCGAGGTTCGACTCCTGGTCCAGTCGACATTTTTCCGTTCTTGTCTTACTTCCAAATTAGCTATACGCTTCTACTTGAACTTCAATTGAAGCATTTCTACTTACTTTGACTATTCATTACTTTTATTTGATTCCCAATATTTAATTAAAATATATGTATAAACGATTATAACCGAGTTATATTAACGTTGATCCACTTCCTCTGCCTTCATCTTTTGGCCACGTGACTGTCTGGGTTTGTAGGTTCCTTCCACTTCTTGTTGTTTACGCATACTCCGCGTTTATAGCTCATCAAGCAAACCTGCCTTTTCCCTGAGTCATTTTTTAAGCAGTAATTAATGAATCAAACAACAATTCAAATCCGCAGTAGCGGATCGTACACTGGTGCTCGCTCATCAAATAGAATTTAATAAGACCAAGATTTTAAATACAACTCACAAGGTTTGGGACATCAATTTATTTGAAGTCACTTTAATAAAGGCAAACAATTTGTTCAACGGGGACTCGGGTTTCATGTTAACTACCGTTTGGAACCCTACGATAGCATGGATAATAAGAAAAGTAAAAACACGGAAGAAGCGAAGCCAGAAAATAATGACAAGGGAAATAATCGAAACGTCGCTTTATGCTAATGCCATTCAGTTAAAAGTAAGACTACGGTGAAAGAAACTTCAATCTTTATTGGGTTAAAAGTACGAGGGCCAGTCAAATATAAACAGGAATTTTTTTATCAAGCCTAGTAGGAGAGTCTGAGGACCCGGCCGCTTTACCACGAATTCTGTGTGGGTTTCTCCACTCCACTACCGCACCCAATGCCTATGTTAGTCTTATTCAGTCGGTACCAGAGCAATGAGTGATGATGAGGTTCCTGCTTCTGTTGCGCAACGGATTATTATAAAGTTTTTGACAACAGAAGGAGTGAGAACATTTGAAATTTTAACTCGATTACGGGACAATTCGGGGATGACACTCTCTCCAAAACACTCGTGTACGAGTGACAAAATAGTTTCTTTGACGGCCGGGTTATGGTGGAAAATCAGAGTCACGATCGGCGTCCTCGAACTTCCATCACAGAAAAAAAATATCCGTGCCTCTCCGTTGACGAAATTGCTTCTTCAGTTGGTCTAAGTCACGAGAGTTCACATTCGATCATCAAAAAGAAACTTGGCTTCATACAGATCTCACAATGGT
>CM067378.1:92495-119665 GCA_034510155.1 Eucriotettix oculatus
TTGTTCTGACCGTAATATCAGAAAAATCTATCAGTAATTTCTTAAGGTGGTTCTGAGCAATTCTTCGCAAAACGTTAAAATTGGCATTTTCAATCGGGTAAATCGGTAGGAAAGATAGCAGATAGAACGATGACGTTATTGATTTTACTTTAAGGTACTAGTCTCTTGCTCTGACCGAAATATCAGAGAAATCTAGCAGTAATTTCTTAAGATGGTTCTGAGCAATGCTTCGCAAAACGTTAAAATTGGCATTTTCAATCGGGTAAATCGGTAGGAAAGATAGCAGATAGAACGATGACATTATAGATTTTACTTTAAGGTAATAGTCTCTTGTTCTGACCGAAATATCAGAAAAATCTATCAGTAATTTCTTAAAATAGTTCTGAGCAATGCTTCGCAAAACGTTAAAATATTCAATTTCAATCGGGTAAATCGGTAGGAAAGATAGCAGATAGAACGATGACATTATGGATTTTACTTTAAGGTACTAGTCTCTTGTTCTGACCGGTAGATTTCAGCAAAATCTAGTCATTTATTAATTTTCTTTCAGAAGATAGTTTGCTGAGCACTGCAATTCGCCAACATACGTCTTAATATGCGTCATTTTTCAATCTGGGTAAGATCGGTTAGAACGAAAGATAAGCAGATAGAATCATAGGCCTTCTGCTGATTTTAAGCTTTAGAGTAATAGTGAGCTCGTGTGTTCAGTGACCGTAATTTCAGCAAAATCTCATCAGTATATTATCTTAAGGATGGTTCTGAGCAATAGCGCATTTTCGCAGATAACGTTAAAATTGTGCATTTTCAAGTCCGTGGAAATCGGTAGGACAAGATAGCAGAATAGAACGGCTAGTGACATTATGGATTTTTCTTCAAGATACGTAGATCTCTTGTTCTGACCGTAATATCAGCCAAATCTATCAGTAATTTCCTAAGATAGTTCTGAGCAATGCTTCGCAAAACGTTAAAATTGGCATTTTCAATCGGGTTAATCGGTAGGAAAGATAGCACATAGAACGATGACATTATGGATTTTACTTTAAGGTACTAGTTTCGTGTTCTGACCGTAATATCTGCAAAATCTATCATTAATTTCTTAAGATGGTTCTGAGCAATGCTTCGCAAAACGTTAAAATTGATATATTGAAACGTGTAAATCGGTAGAAAAGATAGCAGATAGAACGATGACATTATGGATTTTACTTTAAGGTACTAGTCTCTTGTTCTGACCGTAATATCAGCAAAATCTATCAGTAATTTCTTAAGATAGTTCTGAGCAATGCTTCGCAAAACGTTAAAAATTCGGCTATTTGTCAATACGCGGTAAATCGGTAGGAAAGATTGGAGATAGAACGATGACATTATGGATCTTACTTTAAGGTACTAGTCTCTTGTTCTAACCGTAATATCAGAAAAATCTATCAGTAATTTCTTAAGATATTTCTGAGCAATGCTTCCCAAAGCGTTAAAATTGGCAGTTTCATTCGGGTTAATCGGTAGGATAGATAGCAGATAGAACGATGACATTATGGATTTTACTTGTAAGGTTACGTACGCCTCTTTTTGATGGACCGTAATATCACCAAAATCTATCAGTAATTTCTTAAGATAGTTCTGAGATATGCTTCGCAAAACGTTAAAGTTGGCATTTTCAATTGGTTAAATCGGTAGCAAAGATAGCAGATAGATCGATGACATTATGGATTTTACTTTAAGGTACTAGTCTCTTCTATTGACCGTAATATCAGCTAAATCTATCAGTAATTTCTTAAGATAGTTCTGAGCAATGCTTTGCAAAACGTTAAAATTGTCAATTTCAATCGGGTTAAATCGTACGAAAGATAGCAGATAAGACGTATGACAGTATGGATTTTTACATTAAGTACTATGTCCTTTGTATCGTTGACGTAATATCGACAAAATTCTAATCATAATTTCTTAAGATAGTTCTGAGACAATGCGTTCGCAAAACGTTAAAATGAATTGCCAATTTTTGCAAGTCGGTAAATCGTAGAAAGATAGCAGATAGAACGAATACATTATGGATTTTACTTTATAGAACTGTTCTCTTGTTCTGACCGTAATATCAGCAAAATATATCAGTAATTTCATAAGATATTTCTGAGGAATGCTTCGCAAAGCGTTAAAATTGGCAGTTTCAATCGGGTTAATCGGTAGTAAAGATAGCACATAGAAAGTTGACATTATGGATTTTACTTTAAGGTACTAGTCTCTTATTCTGACCGTAATATCAGCAAAATCAATCAGTAATTTCTTAAGATAGTTCTGAGCAATGCTTCGCAAAACGTTAAAATTGTCAATTTCAATCGGGTAAATCGGTAGGAAAGATAGCTTATAGAACGATGACATTATAGATTTTACTTTAAGGTACTAGTTTCTTGTTTCCGACCGTAATATCAGCAAAATCTATCAGTAATTTCTTAAGATAGTTCTGAGCAATGCTTCGCAAAACGTTAAAATTGGCATTTTCAATCGGGTAAATCGGTAGGAAAGATAGCAGATAGAACGATGACATTATGGATTTTACTTTAAGGTACTAGTTTCTTGTTCTGACCGTAATATCTGCAAAATCTATCAGTAATTTCTTAAGATAGTTCTGAGCAATGCTTCGCAAAACGTTAAAATTGGCATTTTCAATCGGGTAAATCGGTAGAAAAGATAGCAGATAGAACGATGACATTATGGATTTTACTTTAAGGTACTAGTCTCTTTTTCTGACCGTAATATCAGCAAAATCTATCAGTAATTTCTGAAGATAGTTCTGAGCAATGCTTCGCAAAACGTTAAAATTGGCATTTTCAATCGGGTAAATCGGTAGGAAAGATAGCACATAGAACGATGACATTATGGATTTTACTTTAAGGTACTAGTCTCTTCTATTTACCGTAATATCAGCAAAATCTATCAGTAATTTCATAAGATATTTCTGAGCAATGCTTCGCAAAACGTTAAAATTGGCATTTTCAATCGGGTAAATCGGTAGGAAAGATAGCACATAGAACGATGACATTATGGATTTTACTTTAAGGTACTAGTCTCTTGTTCTGACCGTAATATCAGCAAAATCTATCAGTAATTTCTTAAGATAGTTCTGAGCAATGCTTCGCAAAACGTTAAAATTGGCATTTTCAATCGGGTAAATCGGTAGGAAAGATAGCAGATAGAACGATGACATTATGGATTTTACTTTAAGGTACTAGTCTCTTTGTTCTGACCGTAATATCAGCAAAATCTATCAGTAATTTCTTAAGATAGTTCTGAGCAATGCTTCGCAAAACGTTAAAATTGGCATTTTCAATCGGGTAAATCGGTAGGAAAGATAGCAGATAGAACGATGACATTATGGATTTTACTTTAAGGTACTAGTCTCTTGTTCTGACCGTAATATCAGCAAAATCTATCAGTAATTTCTTAAGATAGTTCTGAGCAATGCTTCGCAAAACGTTAAAATTGGCATTTTCAATCGGGTAAATCGGTAGGAAAGATAGCAGATAGAACGATGACATTATGGATTTTACTTTAAGGTACTAGTCTCTTGTTCTGACCGTAATATCAGCAAAATCTATCAGTAATTTCTTAAGATAGTTCTGAGCAATGCTCTGCAAAAAGTCTAAATTGGCATTTTCAATCGGTTAAATCGGTAGGAAAGATGGCAGATAGAACGATGACATTATGGATTTTACTTTAAGGTACTAGTCTCTTGTTCTGACCGTAATATCAGCAAAATCTATCAGTAATTTCTGAAGATAGTTCTGAGCAATGCTGTGCAAAAAGTCTAAATTGGCATTTTCAATCGGGTAAATCGGTAGGAAAGATGGCAGATAGAACGATGACATTATGGATTTTACTTTAAGGTACTAGTCTCTTGTTCTGACCGTAATATCAGCAAAATCTATCAGTAATTTCTGAAGATAGTTCTGAGCAATGCTGTGCAAAAAGTCTAAATTGGCATTTTCAATCGGGTAAATCGGTAGGAAAGATGGCAGATAGAACGATGACATTATAGATTTTTCTTTAAAGTACTAGTCTCTTGTTCTGACCGTAATATCAGCAAAATCTATCAGTAATTTCTGAAGATAGTTCTGAGCAATGCTGTGCAAAAAGTCTAAATTGGCATTTTCAATCGGGTAAATCGGTAGGAAAGATGGCAGATAGAACGATGACATTATGGATTTTACTTTAAGGTACTAGTCTCTTGTTCTGACCGTAATATCAGCAAAATCTATCAGTAATTTCTGAAGATAGTTCTGAGCAATGCTGTGCAAAAAGTCTAAATTGGCATTTTCAATCGGGTAAATCGGTAGGAAAGATGGCAGATAGAACGATGACATTATGGATTTTACTTTAAGGTACTAGTCTCTTGTTCTGACCGTAATATCAGCAAAATCTATCAGTAATTTCTGAAGATAGTTCTGAGCAATGCTGTGCAAAAAGTCTAAATTGGCATTTTCAATCGGGTAAATCGGTAGGAAAGATGGCAGATAGAACGATGACATTATGGATTTTTCTTCAAGGTACTAGTCTCTTGTTCTGACCGTAATATCAGCAAAATCTATCAGTAATTTCTGAAGATAGTTCTGAGCAATGCTGTGCAAAAAGTCTAAATTTGCATTTTCAATCGGGTAAATCGGTAGGAAAGATGGCAGATAGAACGATGACATTATGGATTTTACTTTAAGGTACTAGTCTCTTGTTCTGACTGTAATATCAGCAAAATCTATCAGTAATTTCTGAAGATAGTTCTGAGCAATGCTTCGCAAAACGTTAAAATTGGCATTTTCAATCGGGTAAATCGGTAGGAAAGATAGCAGATAGAACGATGACATTATGGATTTTACTTTAAGGTACTAGTTTCTTGTTCTGACTGAATATATCAGCAAAATCTATTCAGTAATTTTTTAAATAGTTTGAGCAATGCTTCGCAAAACGTTAATATTGTCAATTTCAATCGGGTAAATCGGTAGAAAAGATAGCAGATAGAACGATGACATTATGGATTTTACTTAAAGGTACTAGTATCTTGTTCTGAAAGTAATATCAGCAAAATCTATCAAGTAATTTTCTTAGAGTAATTCTGAGCAAAGCTATCGCAAAACATCTAAAATTGCTATTTATCAATCGGGTAAATCGGTAAAAAAGATAGCACATAGAACGATGACATTATGGATTTTACTTTAAAGTACTAGTCTCTTCTATTTACCGTAATATCAGCAAAATCTATCAGTAATTTCATAAGATAGTTCTGAGCAATGCTTCGCAAAACGTTAAAATTGGCATTTTCAATCGGGTAAATCGGTAGGAAAGATAGCAGATAGAACGATGACATTATGGATTTTACTTTAAGGTACTAGTCTCTTGTTCAGACCGTAATATCAGAAAAATCTATCAGTAATTTCTTAAGATAGTTCTGAGCAATGCTTCGCAAAACGTTAAAATTGGCATTTTCAGTCCGTTAAATCGGTAGGAAAGATAGCAAATAGAACGATGACATTATGGATTTTACTTTAAGGTACTAGTCGATTGTTCTGATTGTAATATCTGCATAATCTATCAGTAATTTCTTAAGATAGTTCTGAGCAATGCTTCGCAAAACGTTAAAATTGGCATTTTCAATCGGGTAAATCGGTAGGAAAGATAGCTTATAGAACGATGACATTATAGATTTTACTTTAAGGTAATAGTTTCTTGTTTCCGACCGTAATATCAGCAAAATCTATCAGTAATTTCTTAAGATAGTTCTGAGCAATGCTTCGCAAAACGTTAAAATTGGCATTTTCAATCGGGTAAATCGGTAGGAAAGATAGCAGATAGAACGATGACATTATGGATTTTACTTTAAGGTACTAGTCTCTTGTTCTGACCGTAATATCTGCAAAATCTATCAGTAATTTCTTAAGATAGTTCTGAGCAATGCTTCGCAAAACGTTAAAATTGGCATTTTCAATCGGGTAAATCGGTAGGAAAGATAGCACATAGAACGATGACATTATGGATTTTACTTTAAGGTACTAGTCTCTTTTAATTTCCGTAATATCAGCAAAATCTATCAGTAATTTCTTAAGATATTTCTGAGCAATGCTTCGCAAAGCAACGTTAATTGATTGCATCCAATCGTTAATCGGTGGAAAAAGATAGATCAGCAGATAGAACGATGACATTATGGATTTTACTTTAAGGTACTAGTCTCTTCTAATGACCGTAATATCACCAAAATCTATCAGTAATTTCTTAAGATAGTTTTGAGCAATGCTTCGCAAAACGTTAAAGTTTGCATTTTCAATTGGTTAAATCGGTAGCAAAGATAGCAGATAGAACGATGACATTATGGATTTTACTTTTTACAGGAATAGTCGCTTATCTACTGATTGTAGATATCAGCAAAAATCTATCAGTAATTACTTAAGATATTTCTGAGCAATGCTTCGCAAAAGGTTAAAATTGGCACTTTCAATCGGGTAAATCGGTAGGAAAGATAGCAGATAGAACGATGACATTATGGATTTTACTTTAAGGTACTAGTCTCTTGTTCTGACCGAAATATCAGAGAAATCTAGCAGTAATTTCATAAGATAGTTCTGAGCATTGCTTCGCAAAACGTTAAAATTGGCATTTTCAATCGGGTAAATCGGTAGGAAAGATAGCAGATAGAACGATGACATTATGGATCTTACTTTAAGGTACTAGTCTCTTGTTCTAACCGTAATATCAGAAAAATCTATCAGTAATTTCTTAAGATGGTTCTGAGCAATGCTTCGCAAAACGTTAAAATTGGCATTTTCAATCGGGTAAATCGGTAGGAAAGATAGCAGATAGAACGATGACATTATGGATTTTACTTTAAGGTACTAGTTTTTTCTAGTTACCGTAATATCAGCAAAATCTATGAGTAATTTCATAAGATAGTTCTGAGCAATACTTCGCAAAACGTTAAAATTGGCATATTCAATCGCGTAAATCGGTAGGAAAGATAGCAGATACAACGATGACATTAGGCATTTTACTTTAAGGTACTAGTCTCTTGTTCTGACCGTAATATTAGCAAAATCTATCAGTAATTTCTTAAGATGGATCTGAGCAATTCTTCGCAAAACGTTAAAATTGGAATTTTCAGTCCGTTAAATCGGTAAGAACGATAGCAGATAGAACGATGGCATTATGGATTTTACTTTAAGGTAACTTGTCTCATTTGTTACTGACCGTAATGATCAGAGAAATCATCTATCAGTAATTTCTTAAGATAGTTCTGAGCAATGCTTCGCAAAACGTTAAAATTGGCATTTTCAATCGGGTAAATCGGTAGGAAAGATAGCACATAGAACGATGACATTATGGATTTTACTTTAAGGTACTAGTCTCTTGTTCTGACCGTAATATCAGCAAAATCTATCAGTAATTTCTTAAGATAGTTATGAGCAGTGCTTCGCAAAAAGTTAAAATTGGCATTCTCAATCGGTTAAATCGGTAAGAAAGATAGCAGATCGAACGATGACGTTATGGATTTTACTTTAAGGAAGGTTACTAAACTGTTTCGTGTGTGCTGGACCGTAATGTATCTAGCAAATTTCTATCAGTTATTTACTTTAAGGAAAGGTTCTGAGCTAAGCTTCGCAGTGCAAAGAGTTGAGAATTGGAGCAATTTTCTCTCGGGTGTTTTTTTGGTTTTTGTTCTTTTCTGCAGGTCGGTTAATAGATCGTAAGGAAAGATGGCCAGCAGATAGGACACGTATTACAGATGGGAATTTAACTTTTATAAGTTGACTGATTCTGACGAATCCTGCTGCAAACCGTATATATTGGCATTTTCGGAATCGGTGGTACAATCGGTAGAAAGTATGGGCAGATAGGAACGATTGACAATTATGTATGTTTATGTAAAGTAAATAGTTTTATCTTTTATTTTATTGACCGGTAGATAACACAAAATCGTATCAGTAATTTTCTTAAGATAGACTCAGTAATGCTCTCGTCAAAACTTTTAAAATTGAGGAATTTTCGAAAATCGAGGGTAAATCGGTAGAATAGATAGCAGATAGAACGATGACATTATAGATTTTACTTTAAAGGGTTTAAATAGACTCTTTTCTATTACGCAGTAATGAGTCTCAAAATATATCAGTAAAATTCTTAAGATAGATTCTGAGCGATTGCTATGCAAGAAACTCAGAAATTGGCTAATTTATCAATCGAGAGTAAATCAGTAGGAAAAATACTGATAGAAAGCTGACCATTATCGGATTATTACTTTAAGGTGAATAGACTCTTTTATTATGACCGGTAATCTCAGCAAAATCTAATCATAATATTTCGTAAGATAGTTCCGGAGCACCTTTTCCAGTCGAAGAACGTGTTATAAAATTGTTACATTCAATCGGACAAGTGTGTGTGAAAGATATTACAATAGAACGATGTACATAATTGTGATTGTTACTTAAAGTAGAAAGACTCATATATAATTTCCTGTAATATGCAGCAAACTCTTAGTCATTAATTTCTTAAGGATAGTTTTTTGAGTCACTAATTTTTCGTAAAAAAACGTTACAATTGGCATTTTCAATACGGTAAGATCGTTAGTGAAAGATAGCAGGAAAAACTATGTGAACCATAATGAATTTACATTAAGGTGACAATTCTCTTGATCTGACGAGTAATATCCAATCAGCAAAATCATAACAGTAAGTGGCGGTTTCTTAAGATATGCGCTTCTGGATCAATTGCTTCGGCATAACGTAAAAAGTATTTTAATCTTTCAAATGGAAATCGGAGGGAAAGAGAGCAGATTGAACGAATGGACAGTAATGGATTAATACTATAAGGTAAGATAGAACTGCTATTTATGACCGGAAATATCAACAAAATCTATCAGTAATTTCTTTAAGGGATAGTTTCTGAGCAAGTGCTAATGCAAAAAGTTCTCAAATTTGGCATATTTCAGTTTGCGGGTATGAGATCTGTAGTAAAAAAGCATATAGAACGCTGACATGTATGGGATTTTACTTAAAGGGTAATAGTTTATCTTGTTTTATGACCGTAATATCACACAAAATCTATCAGTAATTTATTCTTAAGATAGTTTCTGAGTTGAATGATAGCTGGCCGCAAGGACTTAAAAAATTGGCATTTTCAATTCTTGTAACGGAGATCGTAGGAAAGATAGCAATAGAATCTATGACATATTATAGATATTACTCTTAAAGGTATAGGACACTTTTTATAGACCGTAGATTAGTCTAAAAAAAGACTAAAGCAGGAGATTACTATAAGAAAGGTTCGTGAGCAAGCATTTCGCAAAACGTTAAAATTGATTAAATTCTAATCCGGGAAAAGATAGAACGATGACATTATGGGATTTTTACTTTAAGGTGAGTGAGATCTCTTCTAGATTCTGCCGTAAATGTCAGCCAAAATTCTTCAGTAATTTCTTAAGATAGTTCTGAGCAATGCTTCGCAAAACGTTAAAATTGGCATTTTCAATCGGGTAAATCGGTATGAAAGATAGCAGATAGAACGATGACGTTATGGATTTTACTTTAAGGTAATAGTCTCTTGTTCTGACCGTAATATCAGCAAAATTCTTATCAGTAATTCGTTTTAAGAGTAAGTTCTGAGCATATGCTTCTCGCAAAAACGTTAAAATCTGCATGATCTTCCAATCAGGGTGTAATCGGCAGGAAAGTATTAGTCAGATAAGAACGAATGACTATAATGGGGTTTTAACTTTAAGGTACTAGTACTCTTGTTGCTGACCGTATGAATGTATCAGCAAAGAGTCTATCAGTAATTTCTTTAGATAGTTCTGAGCAATGCTATGCAAAACGTTCTAATAAGTTGTGCTATTTCTTAATCGGGTACAATCGTACAGGTATGAAAGATATGCAGAGTAGAAACTCGAGTGACATTATGGGTTTACATTAAATTAGGTTACTAGTCTCGTCTTGCTTGACCGTATATCACAGCAGATATCTCAATCAGTAATGTTCTTAGAGATAGGTTATGTGAGCAATGCCTCGCTAAACGGTTAAAATTGGCATGTTGTTCAATCGGGTAATAATATAATCGTATGTAAAGATAGGCTGGAGAAATTGAAGCTATGGACATGAGTGGGATTTTACTTGTAAGGTTACTTTAACTCTTTGTTATTGACCGTAATTATAGCCAATAGTCTATCAGTAATGTTCGTATAGGGGGATCAGTTTCTGAGCAATGCTTGCGCAAAAAACTTTAAAAATGGGCATTTCAATATCGTGTAGAATTCGTTATGAAATGATAGCAGATAGAACGAAGAATTATGTATGTTAATACTTATAAGGATACTAGTCCTCTTTTTCATGGACCGGACTAGAAATATCAAAGAAACTATCAGTAATTTGTAAGGATAGTTTCTCAGCAAGTGTTTCGCGAAACGTTAAAGATTGGGCATTTTCAATATGTGAAAGATCGGGTAGGGAATGATGGCAGGATAGAACGATGACATTAGGATTTTTACTAGTTAAGGAAATTTACTCTTTTTTATGATTGTAAATATCAGCAAAAATCAATTCAGAATATTGTTCTTGTAAGATAGTTCTGAGTCAATGAATATGGCAAAACGTTAAAATTGGCATTTTCAATCGGGGAAATCGGTAGGAAAGATAGCAGATAGAACTATGTAACGTATATGAATTTATTAACTTTAAGGTACTTGAGTCTCTTGTTCTGCACTGTAATAGTCGAGCAAAATCTATCAGTAATATTCTTAAGATAGATCTGACAATGCATCTCGCATAACGTTAGATTATTGTTAATTGTCAAAGGGTATAAAATCGTTAGGAAAGAGAGCAAGTGGGTAACGATGACTAGTATGGATTGATACTTTAAAAGGTGAATAGAATGCTATTTATAGACCGTAATAACATCAAAATCTTATCAGTAAATTTTTTAAGATAGTGTTTCTGAGCAAAGCTTATCGCAATAACGTTAAAAATGTTATTATATCAATCACGGTAAGATGCGGATAGTCAAAGATAGCATATTGGAACGGAAGACATTATGGGTTTTACTTAAAAGGTACTAGACACTTTTTATGACTTGAATATCACAAAATCTAACAAGTAATGTTCTTAATAAATTTCTGATCTAAAGCTACGCAAAACCTTTAAAATTGTTATTATAATCGGGTAAATCGGTAGGAAAGATAGCATATAGAACGATAGTACATATGGATTAATACTTAAAGGTACTGGAGAGCTCGTTTTCTGATGACCGTAATATAAAGGCGAAGAATGCTATTATTAAGTTTCGTAGAGATAGTTCAGAGCATAACGTTCGCAAAACGTTAAAATGTATCATTTACAATCCCGGTAAAATCGTATGAAAGTTAGTCAGCACGAGAACGCATTGAGCCATTATGTGATTTGTACTTGAACTGGTACTAGACTCCTTTTTATGATCCGTGTAATGACCCGTTATAAGAGCATAAACTCTATCAGGTAAATTCTTAAGTTAGTTCTCTCCTGAGCCGCAAGCTATGTGCAAATAAGGTCAAAATTATGGCATTTTACTATCGGGTAAGTCGGTAAATCGGAGAAAGTTGTGCAGATAGGAGACGTTGATCGCATTATTGTGTTTTTACTTTATAGGTGTACTAGTTCTCCCTTGTATTGCCGGTGAGGCCGTAATATCGTGCACAAAATCTTTCAGTAATATGTCTTAGGATAGTTCTGGAGCAATAGCTATGGCAGAAAGCGTTTAAGAATTGGTGCATTTATCAATCGGGGTAAATCGGGTAGGGAAAGATGGCACACGTATAGAACAGATCTGATCATTCCCTGAACTTTTCTTTAGCGGGTACTAAGTCACAATCGTTGTTTTCTGACTACGTAATATTCAGTCGGAAAATCTATCAGTAATTTCTTAAGATAGGTTCTGTAGCAATGTTCCGCAAAACGTTTAAAATTGTGCATTTTCAATCGGGTAAATCCGGTACGAAAGTATAGCAGATAGAACGATAGTGACATTTTGGATTTTACTTCTAAGTACTAGTCTCTTTTAATTTCCGTAATATCAGCTACATCTATCAGTAATTTCTTAAGATATTTCTGAGCAATGCTTCGCAAAACGTTAAAATTGGCATTTTAAATCGGGTAAATCGGTTGGAAAGATAACACATAGAACGATGACATTGTGGATTTTACTTTAATGTACTAGTTTCTTCTAATTACTGTAATATCAGCAAAATCTATCAGTAATTTCATAAGATAGTTCAGAGCAATATTTCGTAAAACGTTACAATTGGCATTTTCAATCGGGTAAACCGGTAGGAAAGATAGCAGATAGAACGATGACATTATGAATTTTACTTTAAGGTACTAGTCTCTTGTTCTGACTGTAATATCAGCAAAATCTATCAGTAATTTCTTAAGATAGTTCTGAGCATGCTTCGCATAACGTTTAAAATTTTAATTTCAAAGGGTAAATCGGTAGGAAAGAGAGCAGATGGAACGATGACAGTATGGATTTTAATTTAAGGTAATAGACTCTATTTATGACCGGAATATCAGCAAAATCTATCAGTAATTTCTTAAGATAGTTCTGAGCAATGCTTCGCAAAACGTTAAAATTGGCATTTTCAATCGGGTAAATCGGTATTAAAGATAGCAGATAGAACGATGACATTATGGATTTTACTCTAAGGTACTAGACTCTTTTTATGAATGTAATATGAGCAAAATCTATCAGTAATTTCTTAAGATAGTTCTGAGCAATGCTATGCAAAACGTTAAAATTGGCAATTTCAAAAACTGTAAATCGGTAGGAAAGATAGCAGATAGAACGATGGCATTATGGATTTTACTTTAAGGTGTTAGTCTCTTGTTCTGACCGTAATATCAGTAAAATCTATCAGTAATTTCTTAAGATAGTTCTGAGCAATGCTTCGCAAAACGTTAAAATTGGCATTTTCAATCGGGTAAATCGGTAGTTAAAGATAGCAGATAGAACGATGACATTATGGATTTTACTTAAACGTAATAGACTCTTTTTCTACCGTAATATCAGCAAAATCTATCCGTAATTTCATAAGACAGTTCTGAGCAATGCTTCACAAATCGTAAAAATTTGCATTTTCAATCGGTTATCGTCGGTAGGATAGAGATTAGGAGATAGAACGATGTACATTATGTGTATTTTACTTTAAGGTAATAGTCTCTTGTTTCCGACTGTAATATCAGCAAAAATTATCAGTAATTTCTTAAGATAGTTCTGATCAATGCTATGCAAAAAGTCAAAATTGGCATATTCAATCGGGTAAATCGGTAGGAAAGATAGCAGATAGAACGATGACATAATGGATTTTACTTAAAGGTAATAGACTTTTTTTATAACCGTAATATCAGCAAAATCTATCAGTTATTTCTTAAGATAGTTTTGAGCAATGCTTCGCAAAACTTTAAAATGGGCATTTTCAATCGGGTAAATCGGTAGGAAAGATAGCAGATAGAACGATGACATTATGAATTTTACTTTAAGGTACTAGTCTCTTGTTCTGACTGTAATATCAGCAAAATCAATAAGTTATTTCTTAAGATAGTTCTCAGCAATGCTATGCAAAACGTTAAAATTGGCAATTTCAATCGGGTAAATCGGTAGGAAAGATAGCAGATAGAACGATGAAATTATGGATTTTACTTTAAGATACTAGTCTCTTGTTCTGACTGTAATATCAGCAAAATCTATCAGTAATTTCTTAAGATAGTTCTGAGCAATGCTTCGCATAACGTTAAAATTTTAATTTCAAAGGGTAAATCGGTAGGAAAGAGAGCAGATGGAACGATGTCAGTATGGATTTTACTTTAAGGTAATAGACTCTATTTATGACCGGAATATCAGCAAAATCTATCAGTTATTCTTTAAGATAGTTCTGAGCAAAGCTTCGCAAAACGTTAAAATTGTTATTTTCAATCAGGTAAATCGGTAGGAAAGATAGCAGATATAACGATGACATTATGGGTTTTACTTAAAGGTACTACGACTCTTTTTATGATTTGAATATCAGCAAAAATCTATCAATAATTATTCTTAAGATAGTTCTGAGCAAAGCATCGCTTCATAACGTTAAAATAGTTATTATTTTTAATCGGGTTAAATCGGTAGGAACGATAGCACATAGAACGATGACATTATGGATTTTACTTAAAGGTACTAGTCTCTTCTAATTACCGTAATATCAGCAAAATCTATTAGTAATTTCATAAGATAGTTCTGAGCAATGCTTCGCAAAACGTTAAAATTGGCATTTTCAATCGGGTAAACCGGTAGGAAAGATAGCAGATAGAACGATGACATTATGGATTTTATTTTAAGGTACTAGTCTATTGTTACGACCGTAATATCAGCAAAATCTATCAGTAATTTCATAAGATAGTTCTGAGCAATGCTATGCGAAACGTTAAAATTGGCATTTTCAATCGGGTAAATCGGTAGGAAAGATAGCACATAGAACGATGACATTATGGATTTTACTTTAAGGTACTAGTCTCTTCTAATTTCCGTAATATCAGCAAAATCTATCAGTAATTTCATAAGATAGTTTTGAGCAATGCTTCGCAAAACGTTAAAATTTGCATTTTCAATCGGGTAAATCGGTAGGAAAGATAGCAGATAGAACGATGACATTATGGATTTTACTTTAAGGCACTAGTCTCTTGTTCTGATTGTAATATCAGCAAAATCTATCAGTAATTTCTTAAGATAGTTCTGAGCAATGTTTCGCAAAACGTTAAAATTGGCATTTTCAATCGGGTAAATCGGTAGGAAAGATAGCAGATAGAACGATGACATTATGGATTTTACTTAAAGGTAATAGACTATTTTTATGACCGTAATATCAGAAAAATCTATCAATAATTTCTTAAGATAGTTCTGAGCAATGCTTCGCAAAACGTTAAAATTGGCATTTTCAATCGATTATACCGGAACTAAAGATAGCAGATAGAACGATGACATTATGGATTTTACTCTAAGGTACTAGACTCTTTTTATGACCGTAATATGTGCAAAATCTATCAGTAATTTCTTAAGATAGTTCTGAGCAATGCTATGCAAAAAGTCTCAATTGGCATTTTCAATCGGGTAAATCGGTAGGAAAAATAGCAGATAGAACGATGACATTATGGATTTTACTTAAAGGAAATAGTTTCTTTTTATGACCGTAATATCAGCAAAATCTGTTAGTAATTTCTTAAGATAGTTCTGAGTAATGCTTCGCAAAACGTTAAAGTTGGCATTTTCAATCGGGTAAATCGGTAGGAAAGATAGCAGAAGAAACGATGACATTATGGATTTTACTTAAAGGTAATAAACTCTTTTTATGACCGTAATATCAGCAAAATCTATCAGTATATTCTTAAGATAATTCTGAGCAATGCTATGCAAAAAGTCAAAATTGGCATTATCAATCGGGTAAATCGGTAGGAATGATAGCAGATAGAACGATGACATTATGGATTTTACTTTAAGGTAATTGACTCTTTTTATGATTGTAATATCAGCAAAATCTATCAGTAATTTCTTAAGATAGTTCTGAGCAATGCTATGCAAAACGTTAAAATTGGCAATTTCAAAAACTGTAAATCGGTAGGAAAGATAGCAGATAGAACGATGACATTATGAATTTTACTTTAAGGTACTAGTCTCTTAATCTTACTATAATATCAACAAAATCTATAAGTAATTTCTTAAGATAGGTCTGAGCAATATTTCGCAAAACGTTAAAATTGGCATTTTCAATCGTGTAAATCGGTAGGAAAGATAGCAGATAGAACGATGACATTATGAATTTTACTTTTAGGTACTAGTCTCTTGTTCTGACTGTAATATCAGCAAAATCAATAAGTTATTTCTTAAGATAGTTCTGAGCAATGCTATGCAAAACGTTAAAATTGGCAGTTTCAATCGGGTAAATCGGTAGGAAAGATAGCACATAGAACGATGAAATTATGGATTTTACTTTAAGGTACTAGTCTCTTGTTCTGACTGTAATATCAGCAAAATCTATCAGTAATTTCTTAAGATAGTTCTGAGCAATGCTTCGCATAACGTTAAAATTTTAATTTCAAAGGGTAAATCGGTAGGAAAGAGAGCAGATGGAACGATGTCAGTATGGATTTTACTTTAAGGTAATAGACTCTATTTATGACCGGAATATCAGCAAAATCTATCAGTTATTCTTTAAGATAGTTCTGAGCAAAGCTTCGCAAAACGTTAAAATTGTTATTTTCAATCAGGTAAATCGGTAGGAAAGATAGCAGATAGAACGATGACATTATGGGTTTTACTTAAAGGTACTAGACTCTTTTTATGATTTGAATATCAGCAAAATCTATCAATAATTTCTTAAGATAGTTCTGAGCAAAGCTTCGCATAACGTTAAAATTGTTATTTTTTAACCGGGTAAATCGGTAGGAAAGATAGCAGATAGAACGATGACATTATGGATTTTACTTAAAGGTACTGGACTCGTCTGATGACCGTAATATCAGCAAAATCTATTAGTAATTTCTTAAGATAGTTCTGAGCAATGCTTCGCAAAACGTTAAAATTAGCATTTTCAATCGAGTAAACCGGTAGGAAAGATAGCAGATAGAACGATGACATTATGGATTTTATTTTAAGGTACTAGACTCTTTTTATGACCGTAATATGAGCAAAATCTATCAGTAATTTCTTAAGATAGTTCTGAGCAATGCTATGCAAAAAGTTAAAATTGGCATTTTCAATCGGGTAAATCGGTAGGAAAGATAGCAGATAGAACGATGACATTATGGATTTTACTTTAAGGTACTAGTCTCTTCTAATGACCGTAATATCAGCAAATCTATCAGTAATTTCATAAGATAGTTCTGAGCAATGCTTCGAAAAACGTTAAAAATGGCATTTTCAATCGGATAATTCGTTAGGAAAGATAGCACATAGAACGATGACATTATGGATTTTACTTTAAGGTACTAGTCTCTTCTATTTACCGTAATATCAGCAAAATCTATCAGTAATTTCATAAGATAGTTCTGAGCAATGCTTCGCAAAACGTTAAAATTTGCATTTTCAATCGGGTAAATCGGTAGGAAAGATAGCAGATAGAACGATGACATTATGGATTTTACTTAAAGGTAATAGACTATTTTTATGACCGTAATATCAGAAAAATCTATCAATAATTTCTTAAGATAGTTCTGAGCAATGCTTCGCAAAACGTTAAAATTGGCATTTTCAATCGATTATACCGGAACTAAAGATAGCAGATAGAACGATGACATTATGGATTTTACTCTAAGGTACTAGACTCTTTTTATGACCGTAATATCTGCAAAATCTATCAGTAATTTCTTAAGATAGTTCTGAGCAATGCTATGCAAAAAGTCTCAATTGGCATTTTCAATCGGGTAAATCGGTAGGAAAAATAGCAGATAGAACGATGACATTATGGATTTTACTTAAAGGTAATAGTTTCTTTTTATGACCGTAATATCAGCAAAATCTATCAGTAATTTCTTAAGATAGTTCTGAGTAATGCTTCGCAAAACTTTAAAATTGGCATTTTCAATCGGGTAAATCGGTAGGAAAGATAGCAGATAGAACGATGACATTATGGATTTTACTTAAAGGTAATAAACTCTTTTTATGACCGTAATATCAGCAAAATCTATCAGTATATTCTTAAGATAGTTCTGAGCAATGCTTCGCAAAACGTTAAAATTGGCATTTTCAATCGGGTAAATCGGTAGGAAAGATAGCAGATAGAACGATGACATTATGGATTTTACTTTAAGGTACTAGTCTCTTGTTCTGACCGTAATATCAGCAAAATCTATCAGTAATTTCTTAAGATAGTTCTGAGCAATGCTTCGCAAAACGTTAAAATTGGCATTTTCAATCGGTTAAATCGGTAGGAAAGATAGCAGATAGAACGATGACATTATGGATTTTACTTTAAGATACTAGTCTCTTGTTCTGACCGTAATATCAGCAAAATCTATCAGTAATTTCTTAAGATAGTTCTGAGCAATGCTTCGCAAAACGTTAAAATTGGCATTTTCAATCGGTTAAATCGGTAAGAAAGATAGCAGATAGAACGATGACATTATGGATTTTACTTTAAGGTACTAGTCTCTTCTAATGACCGTAATGTCAGCCAAATCTATCAGTAATTTCTTAAGATAGTTCTGAGCAATGCTATGCAAAACGTTAAAATTGGCATTTTCAATCGGTTAAATCGGTAAGAAAGATAGCAGATAGAACGATGACATTATGGATTTTACTTTAAGGTACTAGTCTCTTGTTCTGACCGTAATATCAGCAAAATCTATCAGTAATTTCTTAAGATAGTTCTGAGCAATGCTTCGCAAAACGTTAAAATTGGAATTTGCAATCATGTAAATCGGTAGGAAAGATAGCAGATAGAACGATGACATTATGGATTTTACTTTAAGGTACTAGTCTCTTGTTCTGACTGTAATATCAGCAAAATCTATCAGTAATTTCTTAAGATAGTTCTGAGCAATGCTTCGCAAAACGTTAAAATTGGCATTTTCAATCGGGTAAATCGGTAGGAAAGATAGCAGATAGAACGATGACATTATGGATTTTACTTAAAGGTACTAGTCTCTTCTCTTGACCGTAATATCAGCAAAATCTATCAGTAATTTCTTAAGATAGTTCTGAGCAATGCTTCGCAAAACGTTAAAATTGGCATTTTCAATCGGGTAAATCGGTAGGAAAGATAGCAGATAGAACGATGACATTATGGATTTTACTTTAAGGTACTAGTCTCTTTTAATTTCCGTAATATCAGCAAAATCTATCAGTAATTTCTTAAGATAGTTCTGAGCAATGCTTCGCAAAACGTTAAAATTGGCATTTTCAATCGGGTAAATCGGTAGGAAAGATAGCACATAGAACGATGACATTATGGATTTTACTTTAAGGTACTAGTCTCTTTTAATTACCGTAATATCAGCAAAATCTATCAGTAATTTCATAAGATAGTTCTGAGCAATGCTTCGCAAAACGTTAAAATTGGCATTTTCAATCGGGTAAATCGGTAGGAAAGATAGCACATAGAACGATGACATTATGGATTTTACTTTAAGGTACTAGTCTTTTCTAATGACCGTAATATCAGCAAAATCTATCAGTAATTTCTTAAGATAGTTCTGAGCAATGCTTCGCAAAACGTTAAAATTGGCATTTTCAATCGGGTAAATCGGTAGGAAAGATAGCACATAGAACGATGACATTATGGATTTTACTTTAAGGTACTAGTCTCTTGTTCTGACCGTAATATCAGCAAAATCTATCAGTAATTTCTTAAGATAGTTCTGAGCAATGCTTCGCAAAACGTTAAAATTGGCATTTTCAATCGGGTAAATCGGTAGGAAAGATAGCAGATAGAACGATGACATTATGGATTTTACTTTAAGGTAATAGACTCTTTTTATGACCGTAATATCAGCAAAATCTATCAGTAATTTCTTAAGATAGTTCTGAGCAATGCTTCGCAAAACGTTAAAATTGGCATTTTCAATCGGGTAAATCGGTAGGAAAGATAGCAGATAGAACGATGACATTATGGATTTTACTTTAAGGTACTAGTCTCTTGTTCTGACCGTAATATCAGCAAAATCTATCAGTAATTTCTTAAGATAGTTCTGAGCAATGCTTCGCAAAACGTTAAAATTAGCATTTTCAATCGGGTAAATCGGTAGGAAAGATAGCAGATAGAACGATGACATTATGGATTTTACTTAAAGGTACTAGACTCTTTTTATGACCGTAATATGAGCAAAATCTATCAGTAATTTCTTAAGATAGTTCTGAGCAATGCTATGCAAAAAGTCTAAATTGGCATTTTCAATCGGAAAAATCGTTAGGAAAGATAGCAGATAGAACGATGACATTATGGATTTCACTTTAAGGTACTAGTATCTTCTAATGACCATAATATCAGCAAAATCTATCAGTAATTTCTTAAGATAGTTCTGAGGAATGCTTCGCAAAACGATAAAAATGGCATTTTCAATCGGATAATTCGTTAGGAAAGATAGCACATAGAACGATGACATTATGGATTTTACTTTAAGGTAATAGACTCTTTTTATGACCGTAATATCAGCAAAATCTATCAGTAATTTCTTAAGATAGTTCTGAGCAATGCTTCGCAAAACTTTAAAATTGGCATTTTCAATCGGGTAAATCGGTAGGAAAGATAGCAGATAGAACGATGACATTATGGATTTTACTTTAAGGTAATAGACTCTTTTTATGACCGTAATATCAGCAAAATCTATCAGTAATTTCTTAAGATAGTTCTGAGCAATGCTATGCAAAAAGTCTAAATTGGCATTTTCAATCGGGTAAATCGGTAGGAAAGATAGCAGATAGAACGATGACATTTATAGGATTTTCACTTAAAGGTACTTAGTCTTCTTGCTTATTGACACGTAATATCAGGCAGAAAATCTATTCAGTAATTTCTTAAGATAGTTTCTAGAGCAAATGCTTCGCAAAAACGTTAAAATTGCCATTTTCAATCGGGTAAACCGGTAGAAAGATAGCAGATAGAACGATGACATTATGGATTTTACTTTAAGGTACTAGTCTCTTGTTCTGACCGTAATATCAGCAAAATCTATCAGTAATTTCTTAAGATAGTTCTGAGCAATGCTTCGCAAAACGTTAAAATTGTCAATTTCAATCGGGTAAATCGGTAGGAAAGATAGCAGATAGAACGATGACATTATGGATTTTACTTTAAGGTACTAGTCTCTTGTTCTGACCGTAATATCAGCAAAATCTATCAGTAATTTCTTAAGATAGTTCTGAGCAATGCTTCGCAAAACGTTAAAATTGTCAATTTCAATCGGGTAAATCGGTAGGAAAGATAGCAGATAGAACGATGACATTATGGATTTTACTTTAAGGTACTAGTCTCTTGTTCTGACCGTAATATCAGCAAAATCTATCAGTAATTTCTTAAGATAGTTCTGAGCAATGCTTCGCAAAACGTTAAAATTGGCATTTTCAATCGGGTAAATCGGTAGGAAAGATAGCAGATAGAACGATGACATTATAGATTTTACTTAAAGGTACTAGTCTCTTCTAATGACCGTAATATCAGCAAAATCTATCAGTAATTTCTTAAGATAGTTCTGAGCAATGCTTCGCAAAACGTTAAAATTGGCATTTTCAATCGGGTAAATCGGTAGGAAAGATAGCAGATAGAACGATGACATTATAGATTTTACTTTAAGGTACTAGTCGCTTCTAATGACCGTAATATCAGCAAAATCTATCAGTAATTTCTTAAGATAGTTCTGAGCAATGCTTCGCAAAACGTTAAAATTGGCATTTTCAATCGGGTAAATCGGTAGGAAAGATAGCAGATAGAACGATGACATTATGGATTTTACTTTAAGGTAATAGACTCTTTTTATGACCGTAATATCAGCAAAATCTATCAGTAATTTCTTAAGATAGTTCTGAGCAATGCTTCGCAAAACGTTAAAATTGGCATTTTCAATCGGGTAAATCGGTAGGAAAGATAGCAGATAGAACGATGACATTATGGATTTTACTTTAAGGTAATAGACTCTTTTTATGATTGTAATATCAGCAAAATCTATCAGTAATTTCTTAAGATAGTTCTGAGCAATGCTTCGCAAAACGTTAAAATTGGCATTTTCAATCGGGTAAATCGGTAGGAAAGATAGCAGATAGAACGATGACATTATGGATTTTACTTTAAGGTACTAGTCTCTTGTTCTGACTGTAATATCAGCAAAATCTATCAGTAATTTCTTAAGATAGTTCTGAGCAATGCTTCGCAAAACGTTAAAATTAGCATTTTCAATCGGGTAAATCGGTAGGAAAGATAGCAGATAGAACGATGACATTATGGATTTTACTTTAAGGTACTAGACTCTTATTCTGACTGTAATATCAGCAAAATCTATCAGTAATTTCTTAAGATAGTTCTGAGCAATGCTATGCAAAAAGTCTAAATTGGCATTTTCAATCGGGTAAATCGGTAGGAAAGATAGCAGATAGAACGATGACATTATGGATTTTACTTAAAGGTAATAGACTTTTCTAATTTCCGTAATATCAGCAAAATCTATCAGTAATTTCTTAAGATAGTTCTGAGCAATGCTTCGCAAAACGTTAAAATTGGCATTTTCAATCGGGTAAATCGGTAGGAAAGATAGCAGATAGAACGATGACATTATGGATTTTACTTTAAGGTACTAGTTTCTTTTAATTACCATAATATCAGCAAAATCTATCAATAATTTCATAAGATAGTTCTGAGCAATGCTTCGCAAAACGTTAAAATTGGCATTTTCAATCGGGTAAATCGGTAGGAAAGATAGCAGATAGAACGATGACATTATGGATTTTACTTTAAGGTACTAGACTCTTTTTATGACCGTAATATCAGCAAAATCTATCAGTAATTTCTTAAGATAGTTCTGAGCAATGCTATGCAAAAAGTCTAAATTGGCATTTTCAATCGGGTAAATCGGTAGGAAAGATAGCAGATAGAACGATGACATTATGGATTTTACTTTAAGGTACTAGTCTCTTTTAATTTCCGTAATATCAGCAAAATCTATCAGTAATTTCTTAAGATAATTCTGAGCAATGCTTCGCAAAACGTTAAAATTGGCATTTTCAATCGGGTAAATCGGTAGGAAAGATAGCAGATAGAACGATGACATTATGGATTTTACTTTAAGGTACTAGTCTCTTGTTCTGACTGTAATATCAGCAAAATCTATCAGTAATTTCTTAAGATAGTTCTGAGCAATGCTATGCAAAACGTTAAAATTGGCATTTTCAATCGGTTAAATCGGTAAGAAAGATAGCAGATAGAACGATGACATTATGGGTTTTACTTAGAGGTACTAGTCCCTTCTAATGACCGTAATGTCAGCTAAATCTATCAGTAATTTCTTAAGATAGTTCTGAGCAATGCTTCGCAAAACGTTAAAATTGGTATTTTCAATCGGGTAAATCGGTAGGAAAGATAGCACATAGAACGATGACATTATGGATTTTACTTTAAGGTACTAGTCTCTTCTTATTACCGTAATATCAGCAAAATCTATCAGTAATTTCATAAGATAGTTCTGAGCAATGCTTCGCAAAACGTTAAAATTGGCATTTTCAATCAGGTAAATCGGTAGGAAAGATAGCAGATAGAACGATGACATTATGGATTTTACTTTAAGGTACTAGTCTCTTTTTATTACTGTAATATCAGCAAAATCTATCAGTAATTTCATAAGATAGTTCTGAGCAATGCTTCGCAAAACGTTAAAAATGGCATTTTCAATCGGGTAAATCGGTAGGAAAGATAGCACATAGAACGATGACATTATGGATTTTACTTTAAGGTACTAGTCTCTTCTAATTACCGTAATATCAGCAAAATCTATTAGTAATTTCTTAAGATAGTTCTGAGCAATGCTTCGCAAAACGTTAAAATTGGCATTTTCAATCGGGTAAATCGGTAGGAAAGATAGCACATAGAACGATGACATTATGAATTTTACTTTAAGGTACTAGTCTCTTCTAATTACCGTAATATCAGCAAAATCTATCAGTAATTTCATAAGATAGTTCTGAGCAATGCTTCGCAAAACGTTAAAATTGGCATTTTCAATCGGGTAAATCGGTAGGAAAGATAGCACATAGAACGATGACATTATGGATTTTACTTTAAGGTAATAGTTTCTTGTTTCCGACCGTAATATCAGCAAAATCTATCAGTAATTTCTTAAGATAGTTCTGAGCAATGCTTCGCAAAACGTTAAAATTGGCATTTTCAATCGGGTAAATCGGTAGGAAAGATAGCAGATAGAACGATGACATTATGGATTTTACTTTAAGGTACTAGTCTCTTGTTCTGACTGTAATATCAGCAAAATCTATCAGTAATTTCTTAAGATAGTTCTGAGCAATGCTTC
This sequence comes from Eucriotettix oculatus, assembly GCA_034510155.1. Classification (NCBI taxonomy): domain Eukaryota; kingdom Metazoa; phylum Arthropoda; class Insecta; order Orthoptera; family Tetrigidae; genus Eucriotettix; species Eucriotettix oculatus. The sequence goes on from CM067378.1 coordinate 116,516, forward strand.
GCAAAACGTTAAAATTGGCATTTTCAATCGGGTAAATCGGTAGGAAAGATAGCACATAGAACGATGACATTATGGAATTTACTTTAAGGTACTAGTCCCTTCTAATGACCGTAATATCACCAAAATCTATCAGTAATTTCTTAAGATAGTTTTGAGCAATGCTTCGCAAAACGTTAAAATTGGCATTTTCAATCGGGTAAATCGGTAGGAAAGATAGCAGATAGAACGATGACATTATGGATTTTACTTTAAGGTAATTGACTCTTTTTATGATTGTAATATCAGCAAAATCTATCAGTAATTTCTTAAGATAGTTCTGAGCAATAATATGCAAAACGTTAAAATTGGCAATTTCAATCGGGTAAATCGGTAGGAAAGATAGCAGATAGAACGATGGCATTATGAATTCTACTTTAAGGTACTAGTCTCTTGTTCTGACTGTAATATCAGCAAAATCTATCAGTAATTTCTTAAGATAGTTCTGAGCAATGCTTCGCAAAACGTTAAAATTAGAATTTTCAATCGGGTAAATCGGTAGGAAAGATAGCAGATAGAACGATGACATTATGGATTTTACTTGAAGGTACTAGACTCTTTTTATGACCGTAATATGAGCAAAATCTATCAGTAATTTCTTAAGATAGTTCTGAGCAATGCTATGCAAAAAGTCAAAATTGGCATTTTCAATCGGGTAAATCGGTACGAAAGATAGCAGATAGAACGATGACATTATGGATTTCACTTAAAGGTAATAGACTTATTTTATAACCGTAATATCAGCAAAATCTATCAGTAATTTCTTAAGATAGTTCTGAGCAATGCTTCGCAAAACGTTAAAATTAGAATTTTCAATCGGGTAAATCGGTAGGAAAGATAGCAGATAGAACGATGACATTATGGATTTTACTTGAAGGTACTAGACTTTTTTTATGACTTGAATATCAGCAAAATCTATCAATAATTTCTTAAGATAGTTCTGAGCAAAGCTTCGCAAAACGTTAAAATTGTTATATTTAATCGGGTAAATCGGTAGGAAAGATAGCAGATAGAACGATGACATTATGGATTTTACTTGAAAGTACTAGACTCTTTTTATGACCGTAATATGAGCAAAATCTATCAGTAATTTCTTAAGATAGTTCTGAGCATTGCTTCGCAAAACGATATAATTGGCATTTTTAATCGGGTAAATCGGTACGAAAGATAGCAGATAGAACGATGACATTATGAATTTTACTTTAAGATACTATTCTCTTGTTCTGACTGAAATATCAGCAAAATCTATCAGTAATTTCTTAAGATAGTTCTGAGCAATGCTTCGCAAAACGTTAAAATTAGCATTTTCAATCGGGTAAATCGGTAGGAAAGATAGCAGATAGAACGATGACATTATGGATTTTACTTGAAAGTACTAGACTCTTTTTATGACCGTAATATGAGCAAAATCTATCAGTAATTTCTTAAGATAGTTCTGAGCAATGCTATGCAAAAAGTCTAAATTGGCATTTTCAATCGGGTAAATCGGTAGGAAAGATAGCAGATAGAACGATGACATTATGGATTTTACTTAAAGGTAATAGACTCTTTTTATAACCGTAATATCAGCAAAATCTATCAGTAATTTCTTAAGATAGTTCTGAGCAATGCTATGCAAAACGTTAAAATTGGCATTTTTAATCGGGTAAATCGGTAGGAAAGATAGCAGATAGAACGATGACATTATGGATTTTACTTAAAGGTACTAGTCTCTTATAATGACCGTAATATCAGAAAAATCTATCAGTAATTTCTTAAGATAGTTCTGAGCAATGCTTCGCAAAACGTTAAATTTGGCATTTTCAATCGGGTAAATCGGTAGGAAAGATAGCAGATAGAACGATGACATTATAGATTTTACTTTAAGGTAATAGACACTTTTTATGACCGTAATATCAGCAAAATCTATCAGTAATTTCTTAAGATAGTTCTGAGCAATGCTATGCAAAAAGTCTAAATTGGCATTTTCAATCGGGTAAATCGGTAGGAAAGATAGCAGATAGAACGATGACATTATTGATTTCACTTAAAGGTAATAGACTCTTTTTATAACCGTAATATCAGCAAAATCTATCAGTAATTTCTTAAGATAGTTCTGAGCAATGCTATGCAAAACGTTAAAATTGGCATTTTTAATCGGGTAAATCGGTAGGAAAGATAGCAGATAGAACGATGACATTATGGATTTCACTTAAAGGTAATAAACTCTTTTTATAACCGTAATATCAGCAAAATCTATCAGTAATTTCTTAAGATAGTTCTGAGCAATGCTTCGCATAACGTTAAAATTTTAATTTCAAAGGGTAAATCGGTAGGAAAGAGAGCAGATGGAACGATGACAGTATGGATTTTACTTTAAGGTAATAGACTCTATTTATGACCGGAATATCAGCAAAATCTATCAGTAATTTTTTAAGATAGTTCTGAGCAAAGCTTCGCAAATCGTTAAAATTGTTATTTTCAATCACGTAAATCGGTAGGAAAGATAGCAGATAGAACGATGACATTATGGGTTTTTCTTAAAGGTACTAGACTCTCTTTATGACTTGAATATCAGCAAAATCTATCAATAATTTCTTAAGATAGTTCTGAGCAATGCTTCGCAAAACGTTAAAATTGTCATTTTCAATCGGGTAAATCGGTAGGAAAGATAGCACATAGAACGATGACATTATGGATTTTACTTTAAGGTACTAGTCTCTTGTTCTGACCATAATCTCAGCAAAATCTATTATTTATTTTAAAAATTGTTCTGAGCAATGCTTCGCAAAACGTTAAAATTGGCATTTTCAATCGGGTAAATCGGTAGGAAAGATAGCAGATAGAACGATGACATTATGGATTTTACTTTAAGGTACTAGTCTCTTTTAATTTCCGTAATATCAGCAAAATCTATCAGTAATTTCTTAAGATAGTTCTGAGCAATTCTTCGCAAAACGTTAAAATTGGCATTTTCAATCGGTTAAATCGGTAGGAAAGATAGCAGATAGAACGATGACATTATGGATTTTACTTTAAGGTACTAGTCTCTTCTAATGACCGTAATATCAGCAAAATCTATCAGTAATTTCTTAAGATAGTTCTGAGCAATGCTTCGCAAAACGTTAAAATTGG
>CM067378.1:119765-132007 GCA_034510155.1 Eucriotettix oculatus
TCAGTAATTTCTTAAGATAGTTCTGAGCAACTTATCGCAAAACGTTAAAATTGGCATTTTCAATCGGTTAAATCGGTAGGAAAGATAGCAGATAGAACGATGACATTATGGATTTTACTTTAAGGTACTAGTCTCTTCTAATGACCGTAATATCAGCCAAATCTATCAGTAATTTCTTAAGATAGTTCTGAGCAACTCTCGCAAAACGTTAAAATTGGCATTTTCAATCGGTTAAATCGGTAGGAAAGATAGCAGATAGAACGATGACATTATGGATTTTACTTTAAGGTACTAGTCTCTTCTAATGACCGTAATATCAGCCAAATCTATCAGTAATTTCTTAAGATAGTTCTGAGCAACTCTTCGCAAAACGTTAAAATTGGCATTTTCAATCGGTTAAATCGGTAGGAAAGATAGCAGATAGAACGATGACATTATGGATTTTACTTTAAGGTACTAGTCTCTTCTAATGACCGTAATATCAGCCAAATCTATCAGTAATTTCTTAAGATAGTTCTGAGCAACTCTTCGCAAAACGTTAAAATTGGCATTTTCAATCGGTTAAATCGGTAGGAAAGATAGCAGATAGAACGATGACATTATGGATTTTACTTTAAGGTACTAGTCTCTTCTAATGACCGTAATATCAGCCAAATCTATCAGTAATTTCTTAAGATAGTTCTGAGCAATGTTTCGCAAAACGTTAAAATTGGCATTTTCAATCGGTTAAATCGGTAGGAAAGATAGCAGATAGAACGATGACATTATGGATTTTACTTTAAGGTACTAGTCTCTTCTAATGACCGTAATATCAGCCAAATCTATCAGTAATTTCTTAAGATAGTTCTGAGAAATTCTTCGCAAAACGTTAAAATTGGCATTTTCAATCGGTTAAATCGGTAGGAAAGATAGCAGATAGAACGATGACATTATGGATTTTACTTTAAGGTACTAGTCTCTTCTAATGACCGTAATATCAGCCAAATCTATCAGTAATTTCTTAAGATAGTTCTGAGAAATTCTTCGCAAAACGTTAAAATTGGCATTTTCAATCGGTTAAATCGGTAGGAAAGATAGCAGATAGAACGATGACATTATGGATTTTACTTTAAGGTACTAGTCTCTTCTAATGACCGTAATATCAGCCAAATCTATCAGTAATTTCTTAAGATAGTTCTGAGCATCTCGCCGCAAAACGTTAAAATTGGCATTTTCAATCGGTTAAATCGGTAGGAAAGATAGCAGATAGAACGATGACATTATGGATTTTACTTTAAGGTACTAGTCTCTTCTAATGACCGTAATATCAGCCAAATCTATCAGTAATTTCTTAAGATAGTTCTGAGCAACTCGTCGCAAAACGTTAAAATTGGCATTTTCAATCGGTTAAATCGGTAGGAAAGATAGCAGATAGAACGATGACATTATGGATTTTACTTTAAGGTACTAGTCTCTTCTAATGACCGTAATATCAGCCAAATCTATCAGTAATTTCTTAAGATAGTTCTGAGCAACTCATCGCAAAACGTTAAAATTGGCATTTTCAATCGGTTAAATCGGTAGGAAAGATAGCAGATAGAACGATGACATTATGGATTTTACTTTAAGGTACTAGTCTCTTCTAATGACCGTAATATCAGCCAAATCTATCAGTAATTTCTTAAGATAGTTCTGAGCAACTCTCGCAAAACGTTAAAATTGGCATTTTCAATCGGTTAAATCGGTAGGAAAGATAGCAGATAGAACGATGACATTATGGATTTTACTTTAAGGTACTAGTCTCTTCTAATGACCGTAATATCAGCCAAATCTATCAGTAATTTCTTAAGATAGTTCTGAGCAAAGCTATGCAAAACGTTAAAATTGGCATTTTCAATCGGTTAAATCGGTAGGAAAGATAGCAGATAGAACGATGACATTATGGATTTTACTTTAAGGTACTAGTCTCTTCTAATGACCGTAATATCAGCCAAATCTATCAGTAATTTCTTAAGATAGTTCTGAGAAATTCTTCGCAAAACGTTAAAATTGGCATTTTCAATCGGTTAAATCGGTAGGAAAGATAGCAGATAGAACGATGACATTATGGATTTTACTTTAAGGTACTAGTCTCTTCTAATGACCGTAATATCAGCCAAATCTATCAGTAATTTCTTAAGATAGTTCTGAGAAATTCTTCGCAAAACGTTAAAATTGGCATTTTCAATCGGTTAAATCGGTAGGAAAGATAGCAGATAGAACGATGACATTATGGATTTTACTTTAAGGTACTAGTCTCTTCTAATGACCGTAATATCAGCCAAATCTATCAGTAATTTCTTAAGATAGTTCTGAGAAATTCTTCGCAAAACGTTAAAATTGGCATTTTCAATCGGTTAAATCGGTAGGAAAGATAGCAGATAGAACGATGACATTATGGATTTTACTTTAAGGTACTAGTCTCTTCTAATGACCGTAATATCAGCCAAATCTATCAGTAATTTCTTAAGATAGTTCTGAGAAATTCTTCGCAAAACGTTAAAATTGGCATTTTCAATCGGTTAAATCGGTAGGAAAGATAGCAGATAGAACGATGACATTATGGATTTTACTTTAAGGTACTAGTCTCTTCTAATGACCGTAATATCAGCCAAATCTATCAGTAATTTCTTAAGATAGTTCTGAGCATCTATCCGCAAAACGTTAAAATTGGCATTTTCAATCGGTTAAATCGGTAGGAAAGATAGCAGATAGAACGATGACATTATGGATTTTACTTTAAGGTACTAGTCTCTTCTAATGACCGTAATATCAGCCAAATCTATCAGTAATTTCTTAAGATAGTTCTGAGCAATTCGTCGCAAAACGTTAAAATTGGCATTTTCAATCGGTTAAATCGGTAGGAAAGATAGCAGATAGAACGATGACATTATGGATTTTACTTTAAGGTACTAGTCTCTTCTAATGACCGTAATATCAGCCAAATCTATCAGTAATTTCTTAAGATAGTTCTGAGCAACTCTTCGCAAAACGTTAAAATTGGCATTTTCAATCGGTTAAATCGGTAGGAAAGATAGCAGATAGAACGATGACATTATGGATTTTACTTTAAGGTACTAGTCTCTTCTAATGACCGTAATATCAGCCAAATCTATCAGTAATTTCTTAAGATAGTTCTGAGCAACTCTTCGCAAAACGTTAAAATTGGCATTTTCAATCGGTTAAATCGGTAGGAAAGATAGCAGATAGAACGATGACATTATGGATTTTACTTTAAGGTACTAGTCTCTTCTAATGACCGTAATATCAGCCAAATCTATCAGTAATTTCTTAAGATAGTTCTGAGCAACTCGTCGCAAAACGTTAAAATTGGCATTTTCAATCGGTTAAATCGGTAGGAAAGATAGCAGATAGAACGATGACATTATGGATTTTACTTTAAGGTACTAGTCTCTTCTAATGACCGTAATATCAGCCAAATCTATCAGTAATTTCTTAAGATAGTTCTGAGCAATGCTATGCAAAACGTTAAAATTGGCATTTTCAATCGGTTAAATCGGTAGGAAAGATAGCAGATAGAACGATGACATTATGGATTTTACTTTAAGGTACTAGTCTCTTCTAATGACCGTAATATCAGCCAAATCTATCAGTAATTTCTTAAGATAGTTCTGAGCAACTCGTCGCAAAACGTTAAAATTGGCATTTTCAATCGGTTAAATCGGTAGGAAAGATAGCAGATAGAACGATGACATTATGGATTTTACTTTAAGGTACTAGTCTCTTCTAATGACCGTAATATCAGCCAAATCTATCAGTAATTTCTTAAGATAGTTCTGAGCATCTCGCCGCAAAACGTTAAAATTGGCATTTTCAATCGGTTAAATCGGTAGGAAAGATAGCAGATAGAACGATGACATTATGGATTTTACTTTAAGGTACTAGTCTCTTCTAATGACCGTAATATCAGCCAAATCTATCAGTAATTTCTTAAGATAGTTCTGAGCAATGCTATGCAAAACGTTAAAATTGGCATTTTCAATCGGTTAAATCGGTAGGAAAGATAGCAGATAGAACGATGACATTATGGATTTTACTTTAAGGTACTAGTCTCTTCTAATGACCGTAATATCAGCCAAATCTATCAGTAATTTCTTAAGATAGTTCTGAGCAACTCGTCGCAAAACGTTAAAATTGGCATTTTCAATCGGTTAAATCGGTAGGAAAGATAGCAGATAGAACGATGACATTATGGATTTTACTTTAAGGTACTAGTCTCTTCTAATGACCGTAATATCAGCCAAATCTATCAGTAATTTCTTAAGATAGTTCTGAGAAATTCTTCGCAAAACGTTAAAATTGGCATTTTCAATCGGTTAAATCGGTAGGAAAGATAGCAGATAGAACGATGACATTATGGATTTTACTTTAAGGTACTAGTCTCTTCTAATGACCGTAATATCAGCCAAATCTATCAGTAATTTCTTAAGATAGTTCTGAGAAATTCTTCGCAAAACGTTAAAATTGGCATTTTCAATCGGTTAAATCGGTAGGAAAGATAGCAGATAGAACGATGACATTATGGATTTTACTTTAAGGTACTAGTCTCTTCTAATGACCGTAATATCAGCCAAATCTATCAGTAATTTCTTAAGATAGTTCTGAGCAACTCTCGCAAAACGTTAAAATTGGCATTTTCAATCGGTTAAATCGGTAGGAAAGATAGCAGATAGAACGATGACATTATGGATTTTACTTTAAGGTACTAGTCTCTTCTAATGACCGTAATATCAGCCAAATCTATCAGTAATTTCTTAAGATAGTTCTGAGCAACTCTCGCAAAACGTTAAAATTGGCATTTTCAATCGGTTAAATCGGTAGGAAAGATAGCAGATAGAACGATGACATTATGGATTTTACTTTAAGGTACTAGTCTCTTCTAATGACCGTAATATCAGCCAAATCTATCAGTAATTTCTTAAGATAGTTCTGAGCAACTCGTCGCAAAACGTTAAAATTGGCATTTTCAATCGGTTAAATCGGTAGGAAAGATAGCAGATAGAACGATGACATTATGGATTTTACTTTAAGGTACTAGTCTCTTCTAATGACCGTAATATCAGCCAAATCTATCAGTAATTTCTTAAGATAGTTCTGAGCAACTCGTCGCAAAACGTTAAAATTGGCATTTTCAATCGGTTAAATCGGTAGGAAAGATAGCAGATAGAACGATGACATTATGGATTTTACTTTAAGGTACTAGTCTCTTCTAATGACCGTAATATCAGCCAAATCTATCAGTAATTTCTTAAGATAGTTCTGAGAAATTCTTCGCAAAACGTTAAAATTGGCATTTTCAATCGGTTAAATCGGTAGGAAAGATAGCAGATAGAACGATGACATTATGGATTTTACTTTAAGGTACTAGTCTCTTCTAATGACCGTAATATCAGCCAAATCTATCAGTAATTTCTTAAGATAGTTCTGAGCAATGCTTCGCAAAACGTTAAAATTGGCATTTTCAATCGGTTAAATCGGTAGGAAAGATAGCAGATAGAACGATGACATTATGGATTTTACTTTAAGGTACTAGTCTCTTCTAATGACCGTAATATCAGCCAAATCTATCAGTAATTTCTTAAGATAGTTCTGAGAAATTCTTCGCAAAACGTTAAAATTGGCATTTTCAATCGGTTAAATCGGTAGGAAAGATAGCAGATAGAACGATGACATTATGGATTTTACTTTAAGGTACTAGTCTCTTCTAATGACCGTAATGTCAGCCAAATCTATCAGTAATTTCTTAAGATAGTTCTGAGCAATGCTTCGCAAAACGTTAAAATTGGCATTTTCAATCGGTTAAATCGGTAAGAAAGATAGCAGATAGAACGATGACATTATGGATTTTACTTTAAGGTACTAGTCTCTTCGTCTGACCGTAATGTCAGCTAAATCTATCAGTAATTTCTTAAGATAGTTCTGAGCAATGCTATGCAAAACGTTAAAATTCGCATTTTCAATCGGTTAAATCGGTAGGAAAGATAGCAGATAGAACGATGACATTATGGATTTTACTTTAAGGTACTAGTCTCTTCTAATGACCGTAATGTCAGCCAAATCTATCAGTAATTTCTTAAGATAGTTCTGAGCAATGCTTCGCAAAACGTTAAAATTGGCATTTTCAATCGGTTAAATCGGTAGGAAAGATAGCAGATAGAACGATGACATTATGGATTTTACTTTAAGGTACTAGTCTCTTCTAATGACCGTAATGTCAGCCAAATCTATCAGTAATTTCTTAAGATAGTTCTGAGCAATGCTTCGCAAAACGTTAAAATTGGCATTTTCAATCGGTTAAATCGGTAGGAAAGATAGCAGATAGAACGATGACATTATGGATTTTACTTTAAGGTACTAGTCTCTTCTAATGACCGTAATATCAGCCAAATCTATCAGTAATTTCTTAAGATAGTTCTGAGAAATTCTTCGCAAAACGTTAAAATTGGCATTTTCAATCGGTTAAATCGGTAGGAAAGATAGCAGATAGAACGATGACATTATGGATTTTACTTTAAGGTACTAGTCTCTTCTAATGACCGTAATATCAGCCAAATCTATCAGTAATTTCTTAAGATAGTTCTGAGCAACTCGTCGCAAAACGTTAAAATTGGCATTTTCAATCGGTTAAATCGGTAGGAAAGATAGCAGATAGAACGATGACATTATGGATTTTACTTTAAGGTACTAGTCTCTTCTAATGACCGTAATATCAGCCAAATCTATCAGTAATTTCTTAAGATAGTTCTGAGCAACTCGTCGCAAAACGTTAAAATTGGCATTTTCAATCGGTTAAATCGGTAGGAAAGATAGCAGATAGAACGATGACATTATGGATTTTACTTTAAGGTACTAGTCTCTTCTAATGACCGTAATATCAGCCAAATCTATCAGTAATTTCTTAAGATAGTTCTGAGCAACTCGTCGCAAAACGTTAAAATTGGCATTTTCAATCGGTTAAATCGGTAGGAAAGATAGCAGATAGAACGATGACATTATGGATTTTACTTTAAGGTACTAGTCTCTTCTAATGACCGTAATATCAGCCAAATCTATCAGTAATTTCTTAAGATAGTTCTGAGCAATTCTATGCAAAAAGTCTAAATTGGCAATTTCAATCGGGTAAATCGGTAGGAAAGATAGCAGATAGAACCATGACATTATGGATTTTACTTTAAGGTACTAGTCTCTTCTAATGACCGTAATATCAGCCAAATCTATCAGTAATTTCTTAAGATAGTTCTGAGCAACTCGTCGCAAAACGTTAAAATTGGCATTTTCAATCGGTTAAATCGGTAGGAAAGATAGCAGATAGAACGATGACATTATGGATTTTACTTTAAGGTACTAGTCTCTTCTAATGACCGTAATATCAGCCAAATCTATCAGTAATTTCTTAAGATAGTTCTGAGCAACTCGTCGCAAAACGTTAAAATTGGCATTTTCAATCGGTTAAATCGGTAGAAAAGATAGCAGATAGAACGATGACATTATGGATTTTACTTTAAGGTACTAGTCTCTTCTAATGACCGTAATATCAGCCAAATCTATCAGTAATTTCTTAAGATAGTTCTGAGCAACTCGTCGCAAAACGTTAAAATTGGCATTTTCAATCGGTTAAATCGGTAGGAAAGATAGCAGATAGAACGATGACATTATGGATTTTACTTTAAGGTACTAGTCTCTTCTAATGACCGTAATATCAGCCAAATCTATCAGTAATTTCTTAAGATAGTTCTGAGCAACTCGTCGCAAAACGTTAAAGTTTGCATTTTCAATCGGTTAAATCGGTAGGAAAGATAGCAGATAGAACGATGACATTATGGATTTTACTTTAAGGTACTAGTCCCTTCTAATGACCGTAATATCGCCAAAATCTATCAGTAATTTCATTAGATAGTTCTGAGCAATGCTTCGCAAAACGTTAAAATTGGCATTTTCAATCGGTTAAATCGGTAGGAAAGATAGCAGATAGAACGATGACATTATGGATTTTACTTTAAGGTACTAGTCCCTTCTAATGACCGTAATATCGCCAAAATCTATCAGTAATTTCATTAGATAGTTCTGAGCAATGCTTCGCAAAACGTTAAAATTGGCATTTTCAATCGGTTAAATCGGTAGGAAAGATAGCAGATAGAACGATGACATTATGGATTTTACTTTAAGGTACTAGTCTCTTCTAATGACCGTAATATCACCAAAATCTATCAGTAATTTCTTAAGATAGTTCTGAGCAATGCTTCGCAAAACGTTAAAATTGGCATTTTCAATCGGTTAAATCGGTAGGAAAGATAGCATATAGAACGATGACATTATGGATTTTTCTTTAAGGTACTAGTCCCTTCTAATGACCGTAATATCACCAAAATCTATCAGTAATTTCTTAAGATAGTTCTGAGCAATGCTTCGCAAAACGTTAAAATTGGCATTTTCAATTGGTTAAATCGGTAGCAAAGATAGCAGATAGAACGATGACATTATGGATTTTACTTTAAGGTACTAGTCTCTTCTAATGACCGTAATATCAGCCAAATCTATCAGTAATTTCTTAAGATAGTTCTGAGCAATGCTTCGCAAAACGTTAAAATTGGCATTTTCAATCGGTTAAATCGGTAGGAAAGATAGCAGATAGAACGATGACATTATGGATTTTACTTTAAGGTACTAGTCTCTTCTAATGACCGTAATATCAGCCAAATCTATCAGTAATTTCTTAAGATAGTTCTGAGCAACTCGTCGCAAAACGTTAAAATTGGCATTTTCAATCGGTTAAATCGGTAGGAAAGATAGCAGATAGAACGATGATATTATGGATTTTACTTTAAGGTACTAGTCTCTTCTAATGACCGTAATATCAGCCAAATCTATCAGTAATTTCTTAAGATAGTTCTGAGCAATGCTTCGCAAAACGTTAAAATTGGCATTTTCAATCGGTTAAATCGGTAGGAAAGATAGCAGATAGAACGATGACATTATGGATTTTACTTTAAGGTACTAGTCTCTTCTAATGACCGTAATGTCAGCCAAATCTATCAGTAATTTCTTAAGATAGTTCTGAGCAATGCTTCGCAAAACGTTAAAATTGGCATTTTCAATCGGTTAAATCGGTAAGAAAGATAGCAGATAGAACGATGACATTATGGATTTTACTTTAAGGTACTAGTCTCTTCTAATGACCGTAATGTCAGCCAAATCTATCAGTAATTTCTTAAGATAGTTCTGAGCAATTCTATGCAAAACGTTAAAATTGGCATTTTCAATCGGGTAAATCGGTAGGAAAGATAGCAGATAGAACGATGACATTATGGATTTTACTTTAAGGTACTAGTCTCTTCTAATGACCGTAATGTCAGCCAAATCTATCAGTAATTTCTTAAGATAGTTCTGAGCAATGCTTCGCAAAACGTTAAAATTGGCATTTTCAATCGGTTAAATCGGTAGGAAAGATAGCAGATAGAACGATGACATTATGGATTTTACTTTAAGGTACTAGTCTCTTCTAATGACCGTAATATCAGCCAAATCTATCAGTAATTTCTTAAGATAGTTCTGAGCAATGCTTCGCAGCAGCAGCGGTGAACTAACTGGAGTCAGCCTCTCTTCAAGTTCGGATTCTTCCTCTGAAACTCCGCGTACGTTGGAATAGACCTAGCAGACTAAAGGATAGTCATTTGTGCAATGTCAGTTTTAGGTACAGCACCTTCAAATGACCGTACATACATAGCCGTTGCGGCTACCTAACAAGATAATCAATTAATACACACACACATTCATTCAAACATTCATACATCATTCAAAAACCGCTGCTGCTGCTCCTTCTACGTTCGCTCCTTCTTCCTGTAAGGCTAATGGCGAAGGGATTAAAGGGATTTAGGTATAAAATTAAAAATAGTAATAATTTAATTTGAAAATATATTAATTTATAAATAAATAGTAAGATATATATGTTTATATATGTAAAAACTAACTAAGTTAAATACAAGCTGTAAAGGGGCTTGTAGTCCTAAATAAAGTTTAAGTTAATTTACATGATAAGAGTTTTGATACTTTACAGGAAGATCGACAAAGGTCGGTTCCTGTTTACCTTCTTGTCAGGGTCGTAGCGACCTAGCGATGAGACCAGCACATTGCTAGAGTCGTGCGCCCTTTTGTAGAACCTCTCTGAGGCTTTCAATATCCTTTCCCATAAGTTGTCGACTCCAGACAACTGCATAACTACGGCGTTGGATGTCCGCGGCGGCAGGTGGAGTGCTCGGCGAAGACACCGTCTCTCCAGGGTGAAGATCGTCTCCAGGTGGCTGTCGGCTGCGCTGGCCCAGACCGGGGCCGCGTACTCCATGATCGGGCGAATGAGGGAGAGGTAGATGGAGACCCCCACTCGCGGTGACAGCTTCGAGCTAGAACTAAGAATGGGATGTAGTAGCCTTAGCCTAGCATTTACCTTGTTGGCGATATCTTTGACGTGGTGCCTCCACGTCAGCCTCGTATCCAGGGTTACCCCTAGGTACTTGGCCTTCGTGGACCACGGGATGACCTCCCCGAGGAATCGGATGACGGGTCTATCTGGCCGTCGTCGGGTGATCAGCAGCGCCTGGCTCTTCGAGGCGTTGATCTTCACTCTCCAGTTGGTTGCCCAGCGCTGGATCTTCTCCAAGCCCGTGTTCAGCCGGTTTCCCACGATGTCTGCGTTCCGCGACGCAGCAAACAACGCGGTGTCGTCAGCGTACTGAGCGATATCGGCTCCCGTTCCTGGTTTCGGGATGTCCGCGGTGAAGACGTTATACAGGACAGGTCCGAGGACACTGCCCTGCGGAACGCCTGCGCGGATCTGCCGTGTCGTAGATAGGACCTCTCCCACCCTTACTGAGAAGGTTCGCTTCTGTAGGTAATGTCCTATGACGCGCACGTAACAACTTGGCAAGGCGGACCTCGCCAGTTTGAACATCAGCCCCGACTGCCAAACGGAGTCGAAGGCCTTAGCGACGTCAAGGAGCACCACGCCGCAGTGCTGGCCTCTGTTCAGGGCAAGAGAGGCACGCTCGACGACCCGCATTATTTGCTGCGCCGTGCCGTGGCCTTGCCTGAAACCAAACTGAAAAGAAGGGATTAGTTTTAAGTCGTCAAGGTGTACCTGGAGTCTTACTAAAAATAGCTTCTCGAAAACTTTCGAGAGCGTCGGCAGCAACGATATCGGCCGATAGTTATTGGGGTCCCTGCGATCCTTCCTTGGCTTCGGGATGGCGCAGATGATTGCGTGCCTCCAGGCACGCGGGAATCTCCTCTGGCGCAGGAGGGCGTTGAAGATGCGCCGCACGTACTCGATGGCCTCGGGTGGCAGGTTCCTCAGGAGGATGTTGGGCAGCCCATCGCCCCCTGGCGCCTTGTCGGTTGGCAGCTTCCGGAGGATTCCTCGCAGCTCGTCGGTAGTCACCTCGGGGATGTCTTCGTCTTCATCCTGTTTCTTGGAGAAATATTTAATTAGGTATTTGTTGACGTACTCCACCTGAGCTAAGTCTATTGGATTTTCGACTGGGCGAAAGTTCCCCTCAAAGGCGTCAGCAAGTGCTTCTGCCTTTTCAGAGGGACTGTACGCCGAGCCGTTTACTCCCGTGAGATGCGGAATGCGTGTCCTCTTCTTGACGTAGCTTCTCGTTGCCTGCCAGAGAGTACCGTCAGTAACGCTAAGACTCATCAGCCGTGCTTCCCAGAGCTCATCTCTGTGCTTCTGGGTCGCGGCTCGAATTTCCCGGACCAGCCGGTTCATATGAGCCTTGGCTGGCTTGTCCCGCGTGTCCTGCCAGCACTTTCTGGCACGGTTCTTCTCCTTGATGAGGTCCATGATGCTCGCGGGGAGTGAGGGCGCCCGCTGCGAGGCTGCCGGTCGTCGGGGTCCAGACGTCTCGTTGGCGCAGTGGACGGTCATCTCCGTGATGAACTCCACTGCCGTCTCGGTGTCCTCAGGATCGGGGGCCTCCGCGATGGTCTCGGCGAGGCCTCTCTTGAACTTCGCCCAGTCGACGTTCTTGTAGCTTCTCGTCGCTTCGACGAGGTCGATGTCTGCTTTCATTCTGAAAATAACCGGGTTGTGATCAGAAGAAAGGGCCTGCAGCGTATAGCAATCCCAGATACCTGTAACTCCCTTTGTTACGGCTATGTCCAAGACGTCTGGGGCTCGTCCGGCGGGAGGGAAATGTGTCGGCTCC
>CM067378.1:132107-151651 GCA_034510155.1 Eucriotettix oculatus
AAAAAAAAAAAAAAAAAAAATATTTAACTAATTGGGAGGTAAATTGAACATACAACAATCGCTAGGGATATGGAAATCTATAAAGACATAAAGATAGATTATATTTATTTTATTTCCCTTTAAAAATGAGCAGTCACAAAATATTAAAATTTACCTAGCGCGAAAAATAAAACCAACTTACGTATACATTTTGTTGACGATGCATGTAAGTTTATTATTTTCTCAGGGAGTAAGCCCTCTTGCTAATAGCGGTACGCAATGTTTATAATTTTCAAAGAAATATAGTATTATAGATAAAGACTATGTGCAACCCGCATCAAACTTTGGATACCTCGATGTGCGTTTGGGCCATGAAACCTATCCCATAGAACGTAGGTTAGATGTAATATTCCAGAAAATGTAGCGGGAGTGTACTCAACAACTAACGTAAATTTCATGGTGATCCGATTATTGGTGTAGTAATGCTTTTAGACAGACACAAACAGACATATATATATTCACAAATTTTGGTGCAAAAGTCATATGTTCGAACTTTTTTTTTTTCCATTTTGATTTCTAGCCCGTTTTCTGGGTTACTATAACAGGCCGTGTTATTCACGGTTTTGGTTCCATTTTTGCACCATGTGTTATAATTATTATCTCCTTTTTTTACAACTAATAAAAATACTTAAGCTACTTAAAATACTACTTAACACTAGGGATAGGGATTGGGGGGAACCCAGGTTTGTAAAGTATTATTTTATTTTTATATATTTTCTCTCTTTTATAATCTTCCACAACCTCTTTGCCTCGCCGGTGCGAGTTGCCCGTCCCTAGCCACGTGGAGGCGGGTTGCGCTACCTAGCGAGACCACAAAATTTTCGAACTATGAGATATACTTGTGGTCTTATGAAATTCGGTCAATTTTGACCATTTAATAATCGAACGTCATATCGTGGAATTGATTATTGCTGCTGACATAGCCATCTCCAGTGATCCTTTCAAGTGAAGTGGAACTCATTCATGGAATTATTACCGGTTTCAACGCTGAGAGAGATGCACTCCATTCAACTGGACTTTTAGCCTCGTTGGCGTTTTCCCTGTCGAATGGTAGTCGTTAATCACTGTCCGAAACTCGTTTGCAAACCTTGTCTGAAAATAAAAACAATTTGCTTTGACCGATACTAATAAAATGATATAATGCTGGATATTACTGAAAATCTAACATCGTAGTAAAGGCCAATACTTATCCTAACAAATGAACATGTTTCCTTATTGACAGCATCATCCTTACATTTCGTGAGCATTTTTTGATGTAATCTATCGTTTTTGTGGTATTCGGTCTCAAGACGTGTGATGCAACCCTCCATGCTAACCTATCTTGCGGCAAGACTATTCATTTCCGCACAAATATCACAGTCTACATCCCCCTTAAACTACTTATTCCATCCTTGACCTCCTTCTTGTGTTCTAACACAACACACTTCCCCCTAAAGCTAATTTAACAAGACCATCATGTCTTAAAACATGGCCTATTAATCTATCCCTTCTCTTAGTCAACGTCATCCATATTGTTCGCTCCTCCCTTATTCTGTTTAAAACTTCTTCGTTTTTGATTTTATCCGCCCATCTAATTCTCCTACAGCGCCACATTTCGAACGGTTCTATTCTATTCCTTTCCGCATCCCCTGTCGTTCACGTTTCGCACCTATATAACGCCACATTCCATACGAACATTTTTAGCAACGATTTCCTAATATTCAGACTTATATTACCCATAAGTAAATTCCTCTTTTTCGTGATCCCACTCTTTATGTCTACTACATTTCTACCATCCCTAGTTATTACGTTTCCCAAGTAGCAGAATTTCTTAACTTCCGTCAAAATATCCCTTCCCAATCTAACACCCTTTATTATTCCTCTGTTTCCCATACTACACTCCATTCCCTTGGTTCTCCCTGTATTAATCCTCATCAAATCGTCCTCCTAGACCACTTTCATACCATTTTTTATGGTTTCCAAGTCTTCGTCTGACTCCCCTAATACTACAATATCATCGGCAAAGCGTGGGGTTTTTATTTCTTCTCCTTGCGGTATGATTCCTTTTCCATATTCCGTTTTAACTTTCTTTATCGCCTGTTCTGTATGTTAGTTAAACAGCATAAACATACTGCATCCTTTCTTGCGTCTTTCTTGATTCCTGCTTTATTTTCTTGATCTTCAATTACAATTATTGCTGACTGCCTTCTGTAGAGGCTATGTATAAGCCTTTTTCTATTATGCTGATACAATCTGTTAATGTGGTTCAACTGGGACACCTTATGAATTACTTTTATTTGGCAAGGGGCCAAGAATTTCAGTTAAGGAAAAGTCAGTGATACTTGCCTTGTAAAAACAAAATCCCAGTGTTCGTTCATTGAGTGAATTTGGGTTACCTTACAGCTTCTCCTGCTCACAGAGGTTGTTAATCAACTAAGTGCCATCATATTTGCAGTGATATTATCTCCAAGAAATAGTTACGTATCGACTGGGGTAAGTTATTTAACACAGCCATGTTGCCCTGTCATGATTTGCGCGAGAAACACGGCGACGGTGCCAAGAGGAAACTTTTTAGGAGAAGTAACAAACCTGTATTCAATCTTTGACAACCTCGACCGTCCGAATAATTTTGCAAACAAAAATCACAAGGTTAAAATAATGTCCTGCGAACTCCACCCACTGTTAAGATCAATATTTGGGATCCGGTTCCAGCTATCAAATTGACTATCCAGATGGAAAAGCAATTTGTAGTAGCTGAAGCATTTATTATCTTAACATGTCGATTTGTTTACAGCTCGTTTCACACCAACGTTGACGAAACGCGAATTATTCACATATAAACGAACCATTATTACTTTCGTAACACTGTCAGAAGCCCCGAGTCTCAGATGAGATTTATAGGATCACAGATAAATTGTATGTGAGGTCTAGTGTAAGAATGAATAAAGTATTATATACAGTCCTCGAGTGAGGCTTGCACTGAGAACACTACTAATGAATGCTAAGTAATTCTGACTGCCTGATGACAACTAGAGAATGTAAATGGCATTGGAAATACTTTCCAGTACGTAGGCTGACTTTTTTCTACTTATATAAGAAACAGTTTTAATTAATTTCAACAACAACGCATTTAACATATTTGAAATTCTCTAAAATAACTGTTAAAGGTAGCGGTTTCGTTGTTCTGTGGAACACATTGAACGTTCAACATTTGGCATGAAATTCAAACACTCGAAAAATTTTTGTATAAACCCGCTAAAAAGTTATAATAAATACTTCATAATCTTCCACTTCATAAAATGGAATTCACTGGAAATGTTTTCCTTTCCTTGTAATGAAGGGGGTAGTGCCTCCGAAAATTCAAGAATTTTAAAACCCTTCATGGTGCTGCCATCTATGAACTTCAAGTCACCAACTATGTCTCTCTTTCCTTTCATTATATATATATATATATATTAATATTTATTTATTTACATAACTATCAGGCTAAGATCAGCGTTCGTTCTTCATGTTAATAACTTATAAGACCTGTTACGTTGTTGATTTTCTCTCAGCTTGGATTTAAGAAAGAAACTCTAGAAGCTCCGTATTTAAATTAAAGGCTTGCGCGCACTTCTAACAGGACAAGAACTTGTTCTGCAGCAAAATAAGTCACGGCATTCGTAAAAAACATACCTACTTGTTTGGCTTGCGATAGTGAAGTACGCCGTCAATGTTAATTTAAAAGCCAGTCGTCTAATGAAAGCCTGTAACAAGTGGAAGAAGCCTGTGGCACAAGCAATCGATCTTTCCGCAGCGTAATTCCGATAGGCTGTAATAACTTTAGTCGCAACGAGACAAGAGCATATCATTATGTTCAATAAGATACTTAAATATATAATTAAGAATGATACGGTTGAAAAATGTGTTTAAATAGAACTTAAATTCAAAAATTCTTTGATTCTTATCTAAGCTACTTGTTATTAAGAAATGTGCAATACATTCTAATGAAAACGTTGTTTGTTGTGGTATTCAGTCCTAAGACTGGTCTGTTGCAACCCTCCATGCTCTCCATCTTGCGCAAGCCTTTTTATTTACGCATAAGTACCACATCCACAGCCTCCCTAATCTGCTTAGCGTATTCCATTTTTCCTCCCTTTTCTGGTCTTACCCCACACTCCCTCTAATGCTAATTTTATAAGATCCTCATATCTTAAAACGTCACCTATTAATCTATTTCTTCTCTTGGTCAACGACCTCCATATTGTTCGCTCTTTTCCTATTCTGTTTAGAATTTCCTCGTTACTGATTTTCAGCAATCTCCTATAGCACCACATTTCAAACGCTTCTATTCTTTTCCTTTCTGCAACTCCTATCGTCCTCACTCTATATGAACAGTGTGAGACATGATTTCCTAATATTTAAATTTATAATACAAGTAAGTAAATTCCTCCTTTTTGCGAAAGTCTTCCTTGCCTGTGCTAACCTACTTTTTATGACTACTATACTTCTACCATCCATAGTTGTTATGTTCCCATGCAGCAGAATTCCTTAACTTCCTTCAAAATATCCCTTCCCAATCTAACATCCTTGGTTATTCCACTGTTTCCCATACTACAATCCATCACGTTGGTAATGAAAAAGTATTTGAATAGAAATGAATACACGTATTGTTATATTCTTACATACAATATGCAAGCTTTGATTTCTGATACGACAGCAGAGAAATTCTTCTATTTTTACCCACAAACATAACTAGTAGACAGGCGTATGTTATTTAACTAAGTATTATAGACATCTTTAGTTGACCTCCTGTGGTCTAGTGTGGAGCGTCACAACACAGAGGTCCCAGGTTCGAATACTGGCAACGGTTTGTATGCTTGTGCGTCATGATCACAGAGACTGAGATTAAGACTGCTGGAGAATCGATACGCTAACCACGTATCACTTCAAATCCGGCATGTGCCATATAGGATGACAGTTCGCAGTTGCGCCGGTAGTCCAAGGCCCTCAACGTTTTGCAGAGCCAAGGAAAAAGAGACATCCTCAGATATATATTCTGATTTTTTTCGCGTCTCCGCACATAATTCATTTCATTTTACGATTCTTGCAACATCAGCCATAATTGTAATATTGAATTATATAAGTTTTTTGTTTTATATAACGAACTTGTTATGAAGCAGTTTAGTATAAATTCGAGTCGCCAACTATAAAGGCAGACTAAGGGTATACTTTCAAATGCAATTGCCCTTTAATGCAACAGAAATGTAATTACACTAGAAATGCATTTTATGTGAATTTGCCGTCTGACAGGCGTATAAATCGCTAATGGACCAATATGACTGTCATTACCACTTTGTGATAAATCTTTTCATGGAGGAACTCGCTTGATGATTGTCGAAAGATAACTTGATAATGTGCTGTAACAGCTTTTCTTGTCTATTCCGTTAAACGAATTGACGTGGCAGGAATTTAATGAGAAATTAAATCCTATGCAGAAAAGTAGTTTTCTATTCGTCTTTAAACATCATTATCTCTAAAACATCTATCAAAATAATTATAGCTTCTTTGAGGCACGCGCAACGTAGAGGTTGTTTTGACATGTAACGTAGAATAATATGCGTTGTATTTTGTTTACAACTAGCTCAGAACCATGGTATTTATTTATATTAATTGGGTACTGTTTTTTATTCTACTCCAATCTCTTGGTCTACAAGTGATTAATCCGACATCGTGAGCGTCATTTTTTTGAACATTTACCTCCACACGCCCACTATGCCACCTAGAATGTTAATTTCATCATAACCAGTATGATAACTCACTGTACCTTAATTCAGCTAAGAAATTTGCTGCAGCATAAAATAAGTACAGTAATTTAAAAAGAGTATAAAAGGAGGTGCATTCAATAATTCGGTACGTGAGGTGAAAATAATCCCAATATACTAAAAGACTCAAATATACACCCGGTACTTTGAAAAAACCTAAAATTTTCTCTTTTCCATAAGAGAGTAAATAATTTCTCCCGGGAGCTTCAGAGAACCAAAATTATTTGCATTATCAAGAGAGAATCAATAAAATTACCAGAATCTTAATACGCACCAAATCTTATCCGGTATCCTAAAAAATTAAGTAATAGCCCCGCCCGTCGCCCTTATAGGTTCTATGGGTGTTTTACCCATCCAATGTTTGTTACTGGCATTTAAGTATAGAATTAGGTAGAACTTGGTTAATGTGTTTATGGTTGTACACGGAAAATTTTCCCCTCCCCTTTCACCCCCTATCGTGGAATCTGAATTAAAACTTAACCGGCTTGCTCAAAGTCACCATTAAACTCAACGACATCCAAAAGAAAAATTAGTTACATTTGTATTATAATTATATAATGAGCTTTCATCTCCTAACACCCCTGCCCCAACTCACAGGGAATGATCAGCGTATTTATTCGAATAAAGAATATCAGACTTAAATTCAGCGATTTTCGTTGCCACACGGAATAAACACCATTCTCGATTGTTGTCGTATTGTTTGGATGTAAACTTTTCCATTTCCACCCCTACGGCTTATCACCTTAATTATTATTAGGGTTGAAATTACGTACTGGCAGCTTCAATAATGACACTGTCAAACCCAGAGACCTGAAAATTTTTCCTTGGGAGTTTTAATTTCCTATTTATTTTTATATTAATTTACACCCCATCTAGAGCAGTTTTACCCACACAATGTTTGTTCCTGGGTCGAGACATTTGTACAAAAAATTGTAGATATCGCTCCACGCGCTTAAGTTAGGAGACGGAACTTTCTTTTGCTTACTTCCATTCCCATTCCTAAGAGCTACACTACAACCCAACCAGAATGCGAATTGCCAGAATAAAACTCAGCGACGTCCAAGACCACAGATTCAACACCAATCTCGGTTGATATTCTTATGTAACGCCACTCAATTCACAACCCTCTACAAAAAACCGAAAAGAGTTAAAATTATGCACAAAATCGTCAGGATAAAGCCTATCAATATCACTGACCACTAAAAGACATAATTGCCGTTTTTTCTCGTGTAAAACTAGTAGTATCTTACTCATAGCTGTAGTGTTCATTATGCGGGTCTTTAATAAAATGGATACAATATTTGTTCGAAATTGTTCCACGCGTTTAAAATTTGTATGCGTAACTAATATACACTCAAACACACAAGTATTCTGAAAAAAAAGATTGAGGGAGGATTTACAGTTATTTGTATTTAAAATCACCTTGTTGGACGAATGTGTCTGTGTGTTGTAGCCGTCGCACTAATACCGAAGGCTTCACTTCAGAAATAATAATTATATTTTTGTTGAATAATAACTTAATAATGGCTAATACAGACAATAGGGACTAATTATATCAAATTAGTTGCACAACGTTTTCTCTATAATTGTGAATCTTATTAGGTGATGCAAGTACTGTATTAGTCGTAACATTAAAAAAAACATAAATGTTTACTTGCGTAACCGAAATTTCAGGAGGCGTCGTAAAAACATTGCATTGATGAAGTCCGAAAAATTGCAAGTGCGGCCACAGAGATTACTAATATCGTTCAGCCATTGTTTTGAATAAGTGACTCTACCATATTACGCCTTTTTGTTCTTTTTGTTATGACGCGAAAAATTCCGACGACTAAGTTTAAGCGTTCTTGCTTCAACGCCGAGATCCGTTAAGGTTCCTGTTACACAACAGCCTATCAGGTTCGATGGAAGTGAACCTGACCTAGCGTAATAATGAAAATTATTTGGGCAAGTTTCTAATGAAGTAACAATTTTAAAATGAAATAACTAAATCAGTACAATAATAACGGTAGAATAATTTGAATTTGAAACACTTAAGTTAATAAAATAGCATCTCATTAAAATTCTAAAAAAATGGGAACACAACGTTTCAACCCAAAAGCTATATTAATAATAAATAAAAAGAAAACATCACTTAAATAATGATCTTTGTTGAAGCTAACCATAAAAATAATAAATTAAAATTAAATATTAACTGCCGGTTCTAAACGTAGTATTCTAATCTTTTTCGTTTGGCAACGTAAAATGTGGAACGTCTATGTATATATAACATCCATGCACAAACTGTTTTTATGAAACTCAACGAGAATTATAATCCATCACGTGATGTTTGTGGGTGTCATTTTTGCGGTTTTGCATCACCTAACGAATGCAACAAGTATTCAATAAGCGTTATTTGTTATTTTTATTAGTTCTGATTTTGTCCGAGTAGGAAACTATTTTGTATTTTACTGAGATGTAATTCATTAATATAATTGTATAAAATTCAAATTATTCTGCATTTATGGGTTTATTTTGTTATAATTAAATAAAATAAACTACTAGGTACGAAAATTAATTAAATATTTGTGACAAATTGGCATGTATATAAGTAGAAAACAAGTTCTTAATTTTCCAGATGGCTATAGTAGAAAGATAATGTGTTAACATTAAAATAAGATTTAACACGACCGTAAGTTTCGGTTTTTTAATCAATTTAATATAAATACATACATTATTTACTTAAACACCTGAATTGCCAATAGCTCAGCAGCGTGCCGTGTATATCTCGATCGAAATACTTGCTTATTAAAGGTTGGAATACGCTTAGTAGATTAAGGAGGTACTTATGCTGAAATGAAAAGGCTTGCGCAAGTAACGCTAGCATTGAGAGTTGCATCAGTCTAAGGGCTGAAAATCACGACGACAACAACAAACTTAGCTTCATAAAAATATCCATTTTAAAAGTCTTTGTTCTTTTAGTCATGAACGGTAATTACATTTGAAATAAAAATATGTTTGAGTTTACCCCCTGAAAGTATTGTATAAATAGTTGCTTCTGCATTGTTTGAGTGTACGTCATGGAAATTGAGAAAAATTTTGACTATACTTCGTCGATTGGAACCGTTAATTCTGTTCACACGTATATTTTATGCAGATAACAGACATAAGTCTGTTAACAAATGAATAAATTATTTCTGAAGTAAAATGTCAGTTTCGTTCTAACTTACTAGAAATGAATCAAATGAAATGAACCAAATTTACGCGTGGAAAACGTATAATTCTGGCGTCGTTCTGTGGGGACAAAATTATTCATAAAGTGAAACAAAATGAATTATTGGCTTGAAATGAACTGACTTCTTCTATATAAAAAAGTACACGCACACGTGAAATCATGGGTGAGTGTAGGAATCAAGTAGATAACATAATTTGATAAATATATGTGTGCAAGATTAATAAGCCATACAATTGATACGCTTTAATTTTTAAAAATTACTTTATATATATGTACTATAAAAAATAATAAAAATTAATTATTGAAGCTGAAGGGAGACGTTTGTAGTAGGCGTGTTAGCGGCGCAGCGCCGTGCGCTCCCGCATACGGAACCAGCTATACGCACCTTTAGGTTGGTGTCCATTGTAGCCTTGCTCAAGACTGGCGCCAATACGCGACTATACTCGGCCGTGGAGGGGAGACTGAGGTGTCAAACAGGTTGCTCTCAACCAGAGTAAGGAATCGGTCCGTCCTGAAAACTGCGCAAATCGCCAACTTTGTATATTCAAATAGTCTCAGGGACCAGATCATTACGTAATTGACAATAATTTTTCTCACCCGTATTGATTTCTTCCTTCCCAACCACAAGGAGCACACTTCGAATTGAATTACATTCAACCCATATAAATACATACTTTATTTATCTTCAACACGTGAATTGTCAACTGCTCAGCAGCCGAGTGCCGAGCATATCTCAATTCAAATACTTGTTAATAGTTCGGTTCCCGTCTTTGATGCTGTCACTAAAATTATTAGTCAGTTCTAAACTTTTCGACACAAAAATTTGTCTCTGTCGTAATCCATTAATTGTATAGGGCTTAAATCTATCTCATTTCTTCAACGCGTTCCAGTATCATTCTTTGAGTGTTCAATTTCTTTGTATAATATGATTATTCTTTCCTTTTTCTCTTGGCCCATACTTTATTTTAAACTGGCTGAACTGTCCGGTATTTCTCGGGTTCCCCGTAAATAATAAAGCAGGAATGTTTATTACAGTACTTGATGGAACACTACATTCATAGTTCTACTCCAGAAGGACCACTTTTAGCTAGAGGGACGTGTAAACACTAAGTTTTCAATTCTAGGCTGTGTAAATGGCAAACAATAGTCCATATGGTAATTTTTTTTAAAGAGAAGTGTCATTTTTACCCATTTCCGGTGGTCCGAGAAGAAAACGTCATATGATCAAAGTTATAAAAAACCAAATTTATAAATCGACTGTGACCGCTGAATTTTTCTAAAATCCCCAGTTTTCAAAGTGATTAAGTTGGAAGGGTTCCAAAATTGAGTTTTCTTTTATTGTGTTGTAGTTCAGGGGAGAGGAAGAAATAAAGATGTCTACTGATAGGTCTCGTTTCTTCAACTTGAGTATGGACTTTGCTAGAGGCGGAAGACCAACGAAAAAAGTGGAAGAAACGGAGGTTTGCTGACATCTTTTTTTCAAATATACCTAAGTATATATATGATCAATCTATCTATCTAATCTATATATATATATATATATATATAGATAGATAGATAGATAGATAGATAGATAGATAGATAGATAGATAGATAGATAGATAGATAGATAGATAGATAGATAGATAGATAGATAGATAGATAGATAGATAGATAGATAGATAGATAGATAGATAGATAGAGAGAGTCTCGTCGCAGCAGCCGCCGTGATCAGACGTGCCTGGAGCGTGCTCCGATATCTTGAGTGAGTATCAGTGTCCATCGCCTGTAATTGCAGCTGTAATTAGTCTCAGTAGCGATGTACGTGTACAGTTGTGTGTAGGGAAAAGTGCGAGAGTGCTATTTTCCGACAGGACAGCTACAGTTTTCGAAATTTTCGTTTTTTCGCGAACACGTGGCCGCCCTCTCTTTGTGTAGGGAGCCGTGACTCACAGCCCCCTCCCAGGGTGCGGTAGCTACCTGGACCAAGGCCCCGGCCCGAGGTCCCGTTAGAGATCCTATTGTTCGGTGAACGGCGTAAAGATGGCCGAACCTAAACGTCTTACGGACTTAGTCGAAACGGTGAATTCGGCCAAGAAGACGATATCTGAACTGGCGATTCGTATCCTCAAAGCGCATGAAATTGTTGCAGAAGCGAGGAACGTCCACAAGCCTGTGAGAAGTGCCCTAAAGGAGGCCGTGGCCCTCTTGGAAAGGCTAAAGGACGAAAGCGACCTGGCAGTGGAGATTTCTTCGCTCCTACAAGAGAAAGACTGTGTAAAGACAAAAGAGACAGTAGACAATTCTTCTCAAACGGAGACATACCGCAAGAGGACGCAAATTGGCAGCAAGAGTGCCAGTAATGGGGAAAATACAAAGCAGCAACCACATAAAATCGGAGAGAAATTAGGCTCCGAAGACTTTGCCGGAAAGGACACCGTAAATCCTTGGAAAAGGGTGCAGAGAAGAAAGCCGAAGCCACAAGAAAAGACACCTCAAGTAAAGGCTCCACGCAGGAGGAACTTGGGTAACGCGATAAAAGTCGTCGCGGAAGAGAGCGCGACTTACGCAGAAATCTTAAGGGAGCTCAGCGAAAACGTTAAGCCAAGGCAGGACGGAGAAGATTTTAAGTCTATCAGGAAGGCAAAGACAGGAGAGTACATCTTCACCCTTCAGAAGGAGGCGTCACTTTCCGAACTAAAAGGGAAATTCGAAGATACCCTGAAAGACAAGGCGAAAATAATTGCCTTGACAAGAAAGACAACATTGGTCGTGAGTAATATTCCGGACTTCACAACGGAACAGGAAGTGGAAGAAGCCATCCACAGGGAAGTCGGACCAACGGCCGAATTCTGCAGCCAAATAAAGCTGGCGAACGGGGGCACAAAGTTGGCAATCATCAAGATTGCTACGAATGAAGCAGCCGCTCTCCTGCAAAAGGAGAAAATCAAGATCGGCTGGGTCATGTGCAACATTCGAGAGAGAACAGAAGTGACCCGATGCTACAAATGCCACGGGTACGGGCACATCGCAAAGCACTGTCAGGAAGCCGACAGGAGGGACACGTGCTTCAGATGCGGACAAGACGGCCACAAGGCGAGGAGCTGCGCAAACGAGCCCGAGTGCGGAGCCTGCAAAACACTCGGAGAATCCGACTGCAAGCACTTCGCAGGAAGTCAAAAGTGCGCCGCATTTCAGCGAGAGTTGACGAAGCAAAAAGCATGGAGATGAAAATCATCCAAGTCAACTTGGGAAGAGGCAAGCAGGCCCAAGACTTGCTATTACAAACAATAGCGGAGAGGGGCGTCGACGTAGCACTGATAAGCGAGCCATATCGCAAACCTGAAAATGGCCAGTGGTACCAGGATTCCACAGGCAAAGCTGCGATCCTGGTAACAAACAGAAACCTAAGTGTCGTAAAAGTGAATGAGGATTGCCAAGGTTTCGTTTGGATAGAGACCAGGGAAATACGATTCTACAGCTGTTACTACTCTCCAAACGAAGGTCTCGACGAGTTCGAGAGTAATCTGGAGTCCTTAGAAGAAAGCGTAGGACGCTCAAGGACCGAGCTAGTAATAGGCGGAGACTTCAACGCCAAGTCACCAGAATGGGAGGCCAAAAAAGAGGACAGAAGAGGCTCTCTACTAACAGACCTGGTGGCCAGGAAAGATATGGTGGTTCTAAACCATGGCGGAGAAGCAACCTTCCGGAGGGGAACCATGACTTCCATCATTGACCTGACGCTTGCCTCGAATGGAGCAAGTGGACGGGTTCAAGGATGGAAAGTTCTAGACGAGATCACTCTGAGTGATCACATGTACCTAGAATTCAGTCTGAAGCCAACACAAAGTCCAACCGAAACTTGTAACATTGTTCCACACGGCTGGAACGTAAACAAGTTGAAGGAAAAGGACCTAAGGAATTTCTTGGAGGAGAGACGAATCCTGGGCCAAATGAAATGGACTAGTCGAAGCGATTCTGCAGAAGAAACGGTCTGGCAGACAATGCAGACACTGAAAGCGGCCTGCGACAGCGTAATGCCACGTAGAAAGAGGAGAGAAGGCAAACGCAAGCCAGCGTATTGGTGGACGGCAGAAATTGGAGATGCCCGAAGAAGATGCCTGGAAGCGAGAAGGAAGTTTACGAGATCAAAAGGGTCCCAGGAACTGCTCGAACAGTATAAAGCAAAAAGGGAGTCCCTGAAAAACGCGATCAGGAACAACAAACGGCGGTGTTGGGACACACTAATCAAGGAAGTAGACGCCGACCCATGGGGTAAAGCCTTCCAAATTGTACTGGGAAGGCTTAAATGCAAGGAGGCCATCCCAGGTCTAAACAATAAAATGTGGGTGCTCAAAATTATTGAAGCACTATTCCCCAAAGGCCAGAAAATAGAAATTAATTCCAGACAGAAAGAAGAAGCGGACCCGTTCAATATAGAAGAACTGAAGAAAGTCGGGAAAAGCCTGAAACAGAGAAAGGCCCCGGGCCCCGACGGAATTCCCAACGAGGTCCTTAAAGTTGGAATAGAGGTCTACCCGCAACTACTCCTGCAGGCATTTAACCTTTGCCTCAAGGAGAGAATGTTTCCGAGAGAGTGGAAGAGACAAAACCTACTCCTATTAAGGAAAGGGAACAAGCCCTTGGATTCCCCATCTTCCTACAGGCCAATATGCCTGATGGACACAATGGGGAAAGTCCTAGAGGGATTGATCCTCAATAGGATGCAGCCGGCTTTGGAGCTGTCGGACAGACAGTTCGGGTTTAGGAAGGGCAGATCCACTACCGATGCTATCCAGCTGGTAGTCGACACTGCCAGGAAGGCGAAGAAGGGTTTCTGCGCGTTGGTAACCATCGACGTCAGAAACGCCTTCAATTCGGCGAAATGGCCTGTGATTATAAAAGCACTCAGGGAGAAACAAGTCGAGGAATATATCATCGAAATGATAGAGAACTACTTCGACGAGAGGAAAGTACTGTATCAATTGGAACGCGACACTCTGGAGCACGAAATGACTTGCGGGGCGCCACAGGGTTCCAAGATAGGACCGACACTATGGAACATAATGTATGACGGGCTCCTAAATATGGAACTACCGGAAGGAGTCACCATGGTGGGTTTCGCCGATGACGCGATAGTCACAGCCATGGCAGATACCATAGAAGTGCTCCAAATAATAGTTAACGACGCGCTAGGGAGGATAAAGAGATGGCTGTCGGCAAGAGGCCTACAGATGGCAGATGAAAAAACGGAGGCTATGATAGTGACAAATAGGCGATCCTTCCAGATGCCTACCTTTGAAATCGGCTCCCACAGGATCACCTGTAGCAAAAGCATCCGCTATCTAGGAGTGGAGCTAGATAGGAAGATAAACTTCTCGGCACACTTCGCCCATACAGCCGAGAAAGCCCAGAGGACGTCGGCAATGTTGGCTCGCATGATGCCAAATATAAACGGCCCAACGGAAAAAAAGAGAAGAACCGTGATGAGCGTGATACATGCGCAGATGCTCTACGGGGCACCAGTATGGGCGGACGACCTCAAAAGGAGCAAGGCGAAGAGGAAACTGGAGGCAGTGCAGAGGAAAGGGGCTCTGCGAATCTCTTCCGCCTACAAGACGGTGTCCAATAGCGCAGCACTAGTCCTAGCCAGCGTGCCACCTATAGAGCTGCTGGCGAAGGAAAGACAAGAGGTGCACCGCGGGCTCAAAGAGCTGACCACAAAACCAACCGAGGCAGATCGCAAGCGGATAAGAGCTGAGGCGAGAGCAACGCTCCTGAAGCGCTGGCAAAACCTTTGGGACAATGAGAAGACGGGAAGGTGGACACACCAACTCATCCCAAACCTCGAAGATTGGGTGCAACGAGGGCATGGAGCCGTGACTTTCTGGCTCACGCAAGCGCTGAGCGGGCACGGCTGCTTCAAGTCTTACCTGCACAGATTCAAAAAAGCAGAAAACACCAATTGCGACTTGTGTGGGAACGAGGAGGACGACGCCGAGCACACCATCTTCCACTGCGACGCGTGGGCCGACGAGAGGGGAAGATTGGAGCTCAGCCTCAATCAGAAACTGACTAAAGAGAATCTCGTCAAGGTGATGCTAGAAAAACTAGAAAATTGGTGGCTGATTGAGAATTACATCTGTAACATTCTCAAGAAAAAATCAGTCACAGAAGATGTAAATAAACAAGCTGTATATTTATAGATTTAAGATATACTATATAGTTATAAGATGTAAATAATTAGATGTTTAGGTCGAAGCTGGAGAATATGAATTAAGCTGACACCTCCCTGATGTAATGTCTATATAGTTCCGGGGAGGAACATGTCAGGAAAGACACAGGGTTTAGTGGTTTAGTGGGTAAGAATCCCACACTGTCGAGGAGTGCGGACCCTCCTCTTCGTCTTTTGAAGATTCCACTTTTTGTCCCTCGTAAAAAAAAAAAAAAAAAAAAAAAAAAAAAAAAAAAAAAAAAAAAAAATAGATAGATAGATCATAAGCAGCTTCGGGCCCTGAGAAACACGTGTGCCAAGTTTTGTCAAATTCTGAGCAATAGTTTGGACGCCTATTGTTCTGACATACATACTGACGAAGGTTTTTAGTCTTATATATGCAGAGTTATTGGTTTTCAGTTCGGTCTAATATTAAGATTTAGTCTCGCTATCAATATATGATTCGAAAAAGAAAAACATGACTGGTGAAAAATAGAGTTATCTCAAAAAAAACTATACACAGCCGCAATTTGACATAGTGTTTAACGGAAGGGGGTTGTAAAAGTTTTCATTAAAGAGAACGTTTATTACGTCAACTTTTAAAAACTTTTGTTTTGAAAATATTAGCGCAAGACAATATATTATATTTTATGTAATGAGTTTCATGTTGGGCTGGAGACATTTGTCTAATGCGACATTTATAAAACTACTAACAAACATCAAAACATACATGTCATAAAACCACTATATTATTCAAAGCATTATGTATACCTTACAACATTTCCTCCACAATTTTGAGATTTTTTCACGTAAAAATTTAGATAACCATCTTTCTTCATTTGTTAACCAAAAATTTTTACAAGTTATAAATTTTAAATGACAATCAATTCGTTCTGATAAAAATAGTTCAATTTTGACTACATTACGGAAGACCTACGAGGGTGGTCAAAAAAGTTTTGAAGTAACAAGGATTGAAGACTGGAGCTCCCTAGATTATTTTGGTGATTACTGACATCTTTGTGTTAAGATCGGAAACTTTTCAGACTACCGTCGTATTAATTTTAATACAAAGTTAAATTTTCAGTACAAAAAACGTTTTAATCATATGTTTATCGACCTCTTCAGGTGTATTAAATTAAAAAATTTGAAAGGAATTAAATAAAACAACAAAAAAATTGAATCATCATCAAGGAGTGAAATTTTCTTTAATTCCTATCCCACTTTTAACTAAATGCAACTGAAGAGATATGAAACGTTTTGTTTAAATGTAATAAAATTTGTAATAAATTGCTTAAATTTTTTGACGTACTGTAATTTACTAAATATTAGTCAGATTATGCTCCTTATTTTAGATATTCAATTTTGAATTAACTTTTTATAATAAATATATATATATATATAACTTATATAAACTTACATTTCTAGAATGGATGCAAATACATATGTATTAATTAAAAATTAGAGGTCCAAAAGTGGAAACTTTTAATTCATGTTGAGGTTGGAAACTTTTCAGACCACCGTCGTATACTAGCCACAAGTAATAAATTTAATAGAGTTAAATTATCAGTATAAAAAACGTTTGAATCACATGTTTAGTGACCTCTTCATGCGTTTTTAATTAAAAAATGTGAAAGAAATAAAACTTTTCAACAGATCTACATTGAATCCATTCTAAAATATAAGTTTCTATAATTTAAGCATTCTAATTAAATTAATTCAAAATGGAATTTTTTATACTTTAGCTAAATTATTGCTAAATCATGTTTCTAATATGTTGTTAAAAATTATGTGGTTATTACCAGGAAAAATTGATTATGTCTTTATTTACATGAAGATTCCCCAAAATTGCTGACGAAACTTTGTATCATATCTAACGGCTTAATTAATATAGTGGTATTGAGTCTTATTGGTAACTTTATGTTTATTTGTTAATTTGTAGCATATTCTGTTTCCGTAGGAGCATAATATGAACAACCTGATGAGAGTACAAAAATGTTCGGAAACGTCGTTGATAATATATGTTTAAGAAATTCTTTATAAATTATAATGGCTGTCATAATGGGCGATTAAACATCGTATTAATATGTTGTACATACTTCAGAATGCGTTGAACGTCCATAAAAGACCTTGCCGCTGTGTTAATATCCCATTGGCAAGAATATATAATGAATGTTTTTAAGAAAGGCAGTAACGTTACACCAGCTTGTCTCCAAGGGGTAGAAACCTCCCCCCTCCCCCCTCCCTCTGACGTCAATACGTCCCTCCACCTTCTCTTGCCCATCTAATAAAAGAGCTAAAAATTTGGTTGTCAAGATATTAAATAGTAACTTTTGCAAATGGTGATAACGGTTAAAGTTTGGTTGAAGTTTTTACATTTCAGAGAAACGAAGTAGCTAAAATTAGATTTTGGGATATATGCAATTCAATGCAGAGATGGTGGACGGCAGTTTGATGAAGCTATTAATACTCTTACGATACTGTAGAACAGCGAATGAAATTTTCGTTAAAAAAAGACGGTCAGACGTATTCTTGTGAGAAGCGAATAAAGTCAGAGTGAAACACGCTTGAGAAAGTAAATATAACATCGGCGTCAGATTTGTGCGGTTCGCCAAGGTAGTGGCGAATTACACTGTAGCAATTGTTGTTTACAAGTGCACACATTTTTAGTGACATACGCGTGGATCGTGTTACTTAATCCAAATCAGCGTGAGTTTTAAGATTTTGTGGTTTCTTATATAACCTCTTTTGCGGCTTCGGTTCTTATGCAACCGTAGCACGTTTCCTTATTACATTTTTGGGTGCAAAGAGATTATTTGCAGCACGGTTATCTCTGACACTAAAGATGATGGTCAAGGAGGATTTTTTATGGTTAACAAGCGACATGAGGGTGATCCTGAAACTGGCAACGCCCCTTTAATAGCATAGGAATGGAATTGAAAGAGGTGTATTCGGAAGGTAGAGCAGGGTAGCCAAGGGTTGACTTGGGCGCCCGGACTATAGTTTACGAAATCTACTCCTGTGTTTTACCTAAAATACTACATTTAGCCTTGGGTACGATAAAATCGGCGAGCGGCAGGGAGCAGGTAGTTAGAGCGGCACCGCTCACTTTACTGTTGCAATATAATTCAAGGGGTTCGCGGTTCCACTGACTACGACAAGGGTGAGCGGCAGAGCGGTACAACTCCCGCCGCTCACCTTGCCGCTCACCCCGGACATAATTTTTTTGCCCCTGCTGAGCGGCAGGGACTATAAAAAACTCTCGAGCCCAACTGAATGCACAAAAAAAACAGGAAGAGGCCAATGTAATTTCCGTTAGTAAAAATCATTTAATTTGTTTATAAAATGTTAAAAAAGGGAAAGGAAGTAAAGTAGTTTACTTTTTTATTTAAAAATATTACATTAATATTGAGCAATCCCTGCTTCGAGAATATTAACAAATTAATACGTGAAGGAAAAGTTGATATAATTATTTATAATCATAATTTATTGATTAATTTTGGAAGGAAATAACGACGTACGACATTATAAAACAACATTTTGCAACAGACGCACTGTTTTTGCGGATGCATTACGACTGCAATATTATAGTATCAATAAAATTGCTGATGGCAGTAAAAGAATAATATAGGTCATCAAACGTTGATACCCTCCAATAATTAATTATTTAAATTATTTATTATATTTAATAAGTATAGATATGCTTCTTTATGTGGGAAGACGCAACAACTCCATTGACATAAGCATGTCGTATTGTTCAGCAGTTCAGCATGATAGGTTGAGAGTTGAGGTGAATGATGAGTCGGATGAGAATAATGCACTGCCATTTCCCCTATCATTTCTGGACCCGTCGGCCTACATTTTTTCATACCAAGATTATTGATAACATTATTGGATCAATTGTTCTTACATTCTTCATGTGATGATTGGATTAGAGTTGTATCTGTTTTAATTTGGACGGTGGCCACGGAGAAATTATGCATAAACGGAGAAATTATATTTATTTTTCTATTGTGTTATAATAGGCAGAAAAATATCAACATAGTAGAAGTTAATACTAATAAGTTTGAAGTTAAATACATATAAGTTGTCGCAGGGAAATGGAAACTGAATCATTTATTATATTAAGTTTGAATCGTGAATGTTCTTTTTAGCCTGAATTCATATCCTCGCCAACGCGACATCTATGGAAGCTTGCGGGGATTGACTTTTGGGAGCCTTGATGGTACCTTTGAAATGTGCTGCTGAAAATCAGATGGGTGGATAGAATCAGAAACGAGGAAGTTATAAACAGAACAGAATAGGGGAAAAGCGAACAATA